>CATIWF010246704.1:0-32873 GCA_949630135.1 Balakata baccata | reverse complement strand
GTATCTATGTGTTGAAAACTCAAGGTGGGTGGGAAAATATTTATAGTGGGGAAGAAAGAATCAAAGAAAGGCTTAAAGAAATCACAGTGACAATCCAAGAAAGAGTTGAACTGTTGAAGATTAGGAGAAAGAAAGAGAATCAAGAAGGAAGAGGGGAGAGGAGGGGGCCAATAATTAATAATTTTATGTGAAAATTGTGTGAGTTGATAAGGATTTGACAAGCACCATTGTTATGTCCAAATTGAAAAAGAAAGCAATCTTCATTAATTTAATGAAAAATTTCCATATTCGCTAATTCAATATAATATAATTAATAACATCTATTTAATTATTTTATTTTTATCAATTAATATAAATATTTATATTCAAATTAAATTGACTTCATCTACAATAAATTTAATCTATTTAAGAATATAATCAATAACATCTATTTAATTATTTTATTTTTATTAATTAATATAAATATTTATATTATTGAGGTTGTTGCAATGATAAAATGTATTTAAAAATTTTTCTAATTCAATTAAATTTTTTTATCTGGTGTACGAAAGCAAGCATATAAGATCAACATCACAATATAGCCTCAAAGCCCACGTGATGTAAACCCACAAAGCACGTGGGACATGATGTTTCGACAAATCGCACCATGACATCTGTTGTCTTAACACCTGACACTCGCTGCTGGACCTCGTGCTCTTATAACCCTTTCGTTCTGGAAAGCCAACCTTTTGAATTATTAGCATTGATTATATTACATCTGTCAGTTTTTCTAGTTGGCCAAAAATTCAATTATAATTTGGTAAAAATTATAATTTAAATATTAAAATTTAATATATTATACTAATATTTTTAAATTTAAAATTTATACAATTAATTTTTTTAAATATTATTAATTAAAAAAATATTCAATAAATCAAATTTTATAAAATAAATAATATTTTTTATTATATTATTTATTAATATATATTTAATTAATTTATTATGTTTAATTGATGTGAATATAGCATACACGAATGATTAATTCAATCAATAAAAATACTCCCTTTTCTTTCGTTTTTTTAGGAGCAAATTTACTGAACTTCTCTTTAGCAAGCAATTATATAATCAACTAGGGTTTTTAATTCTTGGGCTCAAATGGATCATAATCTGATCAAGAACAGGCAACACAATGATGTCTTTTGATTTCTTCATTAAACAACTTCCATTACCCTATACTTTCTTAAAATTAAGAATACCCAAAAAAAAAAAAAAAGGAATATCAAGGAGCTGGACTATCAGATTCCATTGTATTAATATTCCTTTCAAAAGTTAATTAGAATGACCTAATAAATGATTTTCGACCATAAAAATTATCTAGATATTCGATAAATTAATATCTAAAAGATAAATGTGAGAAAGAGAGAGGGATCGGAAAGGAGTTTTGTTATACCTTGAGAAACCCTAGCTTTTATGGGCATGTATTATGAGGCTTTTATATTTGCTTTGGACAAACAATTGTGAAACGAAAATGCAATTTGCAAGTTTATTATATTTTTCTGCATTTTTTTCTATAGAAAATGGGTATTGAATGCGGACTAAGGAGTTATTTAGGATGTGAAAATTATAGAGGTTTTGAATTCGAATCTTCACTCGGTGCAAGGGATAAATGCTTTTATCTTATAATTCATAATCTATCAGGTCTGCTAATGAACAAAAATTAGGTATTAAATTGAAAGAAATTTTTATGTATGCCACATCATTCATAAATTTATTTAATTACATAGCAACATATATATATGTTGATATTTATATTAACTAATGAGAATAAAATAATTAAATGTATATTGTTATATGATTTGATTAATCTATAAATTATATAATAGACTGAGTCTATCTAATAATTTATTTTAAATTGATAACTTTTCATCATTATTAATCTCTTTTTCTATATAGATACTGTTCTTCTGCATTATAATTTTTTACTTTAAAATATTTGTAGTTTCACAATTATTTATAAACATTAATTATTTTTTACTTATATACCTTAAAGCTATCTATTTTATTATAATCAGTCATTTAAAGTTCTCTATTTTATACGCAATTAATTAATTACTTATTACAGTATTTTAATTATATATTAAATGTATTTCTTAATTATTGATATCTATTTAATAATATAAGGAGTAAGATAAGATAAATGACAGCCAAAATTCCTAATATTAAATTTTAGAGCACTTTTAATAGATTTCTTATTTAGTTTATATTTTTTATTTTAAAGAGTCATTTATAAATAAAAAATTTCAATGAACTCTTTATCTTTAAAAAGTTTCGAATGAACTTTCTATCTCAATTATAATTAATGCATACTCTAATTTTCTATGCATATTCTTTTTTTTTTATTGATGTATTTCTTTAAAATATTTTTCTCTTTCCTCATAACAAAAATATTTACTTCTTTTTATAAATATTAATTTGTATAAAATAAAGTTAAATGAAGAATAAAATGTAAATAGTCAATTGAAGTTGTAAAAGAAATTTTAGGATCCTTCTATAGTACATCAGAACACCGATATATCACAATGTAGATTGTTGGATTGGATTGTAATGATCTAAAACATTCATTGATTTGCAAATTGTTACTTGTTAATAGAGTTTTTTAAAAGTTAACTTGATTTGTTGTCAGGTTATGTCTTAATGTAAAGTAAAATAAAATACATTCTTTGTATAAGAGAGTGGTATACACATTGACTTAAAAATAAATTTTTTTTACTGAATTCTAACTAATTAATTTAATAAATAGTAAAATAAATAAAATGAAATAATTTAAATATTTAATATTTTAATAAAAAATATCTAAAATAATATTAATATTAATATAATATAATATAAAATAAAAAATAAATCAAATTAAAATAATATAATATTTATACTAATCTTATATTAAAATAAGTAAAATAATATAATTCACAAATATATCAAAACTAATATTTATATTATTAATAATAAAATTTTATTTGGTTGATGGATGAAATAATAATAATTATTTTTCTAGTAATAATAAGTTATGTATGGTAAATTATGATAATGAATTTATAAGTTTATTGATTAGAATTTGATTGTTATTCATTTTAAATTTTATTATTTATTGTATTAAACTTGATTGTTTGTTACATGTTTATCACTTATAGATTTAATATTTATCTAATAAATTAATTTAATTACTGATTGTATTTATCTCTAATCTGACATTTTTTGTTGTTCAGCGGCCTATACTAGACAGCAGGCTTATATCACTTATAGATTCAATATTTATCTAATAAATTAATTTAATTGCTGATTTTATTTATCTCTTATCTGACATTTCTTGTTGTTCAGCCAAACTTTCGAGTAATTCTCTTATCTGATTCTTTGGAACAACCCACTAAGTTGTATTCAAGCAACATTATGTTATGGCCCTGTGTTCCGTTAATGGAATTTCGTTTCCTTTTCACACACACAAAAAAAAAAAAAGCAAAATTAATAAAAATAAAATAATGTAAATATTTAATAGAAAATATTTAAAATAAGATAAATAATATAATATAAAAAAATAAAAGAAATTAAAATATTATTTATATTAATTTTATATTAAAATAAGTAAAATAATATAATTCATAATATATCGAAACTAATATTATTTCATCTAAAACAATAAATAACAAATAATTAAAACACTAAATAATTGAGTCAATTAATATCATAAGCAATAAATAATTAATGAAATAAAATAATTTAAATATTTAATATTTTAATGGAAAATTTTTAATAATAAAAATATTACATAAAATAATATAAAATATAAAACAAATTAAAATATTATTTTTCTAGTAATAATAAATTATGTATAGTGAATTATGATGATAAATTTATAGATATACTAATTAGAATTGGATTGTCTATCGTTTTAAACTAAATTGCTCAATATTATAAACTTGGTTGCTCATCAGATATTTATCACTTATACGTTCGATATTTATTTTTTGATAGTTCATCGTCTTAAATTTTATTATCTATCATTTTAAATTTGATTATTCATCACATGTTCATCACATTTTTTAATACTTTTTATTGCTTACTAAGTTATTTAATTATTTTATTACTTATTAATATCTATATTACTTATTAAGTTGATTAATTTAATAAATAACACAATTAATAAAATAAAATAACTGTAAATATTTAATATATTAATAGAAAAATATGTAAAATAATATAAATGTTACATAAAATTATCTAAAAATAAAATAAAAAATCGAATTAATTTAATATTTATATTAAATTAATATTAAAATAAATAAATAATATAATTCACAAATATATCATAATTAATATTTTTATCCAAAATAATAAACAAAAAATAATTAAAACACTCAATAATACTAAATAATTAAGTCAATTAATTTAATAACTAATAAAATAAAATAATTTAAATATTTAATATTTTAATGAAAAAGTGAAATAATATAAATATTACATAAAAAATTAAAAAAATAAAATAAAATAATATTTATATGGAGGTAATAGTAAATATTATTTTTCTAATAATTATAAATTATACATGACGAATTAAGATGATTAATTTATAAGTTTATCGATTAAAATTTAATTGTTTATCGTTTGGGACTTTCTTAATATTGTCAACAATTTTAAATTAGATTGCTTATTGTTATGAACTTGTTGCTCATCATATATTCATCATATTTCAATGTTTATTTTTTGATTGTTCATCATTTTAAATTTTATTATTCATTGTTTTAAATTTAATTGCTAATCGTTCTGAATTCTATTGCTCATCATCTATTCATCCCTTAGAACACATTTTTTATTACTTTTTATTGCTTACTAAGATATTTAATTATTTCATTATTTATTAATATCAATATTACTTAATTAAGTTGATTAATTTAATAAGTAATAAAATTAATAATATAAAATAATTTTAATAATTTAACAGAAAAATATGTAAAATAATATAAATATTGCAAAAATATATATAAAAATATATAAAATAAAATAAAATTAATGGAATTAAATAATATAATTCACTAATATATCAAAAATAATATTTTTCATCTAAAACAATAAATAAAAAATAAATAAAACACTCAATAATATTAAAAAATTGAGTAAATTAATTTAATAAGTAATAAATTAATAAAATAAAATAAAATAATTGAAATATTTAATATTTTAATATTTTAATAGAAAATTTTAAATAATATAAATATTATATAACATTATATAAAAATAATATAATAAAAAATAAATTGAATTAAAATAATGTTAGTATTAAATTTATATTAAAATAAATTAAATAATACAATTCACAAATATATCAAAACTAATATTTTTTTCATCCAAAATAATAAAAAAACAAGGAATTAAAACACTTAATAATACTGAATAATTGGATCAATTAATTTAATAAGTAATAAAAAATTAATACAATAAAATAATTTGAATATTTAATATTATAATAGAAAAAATTAGAATAATATGAAAATATTACTTAAAATAATATAATGAATAAAATATAAAATAATATTTATATGGCGATACTAGTAAATATTATTTTTCTAATAATAATAAATTATATATGGTGAATTATAGCGATAAATTTATAGGCTTATTAATTAGAATTTGATTATTTATCGTTTTGAATTTTATTGTCCATTGTTTTAAACTAGATTACTGATCGTTATGAACTTGGTTGCTTATCATATGTTGATCACTTATAGATTCAATATTTATTTTTTGATTGCTCACATATAAATATTTAGGTTTAAGATGAAAATTAATTAATTTTATATGATTAAAATTTTTTAATTTTAAATTATTATGATTACATAATAAGTTTTATAATAATAATTGTATTTTGAAATAAAATTAAAATTTATGTAATAAAATTATGTAGCTCCAAAGAATGTTTAAAATACAATTTTGTAATAGACTAAATTACTTATATAATAGTTTATCGTTAATTAATTTAATTTATTATGAATTTTATTTATCATAATTTTTATAGATTTCTATTTAAAAATAAGTTTAAAAGAAGACTAATTTATATTTAAATTAAGTTAATTAGTAATTACTTTAAATAAAATTAATTAGTAATTCAACACTTATTAATTTAACAACATCAAATATAAAATTTTTTATATAGTATTGATTAAATTAATTCTATAATTTATTTGTCATATTATTGTTTTAAACTTTGTTATCCATTATTTTAAACTTAATTATTTATCGCATGTTTATTACTTATAACACATTTTTTATTATTTTTTATTGTTTACTAAATTATTTAATTATTTAATTACTTATTAATATCTATATTACTTAATTAAGTTGATTAATTTAATAAGTAATAAAAATAATAAAATAGAATAATTTAAATATTTAATACTTTAATAAAAAAATGCAAAATAATATAAATAATGCATAAAATTATATTAAAATAATATTAAACAAAATAAAAATTACATCGAATTAAAATAATATTAATCTTAATTTAATATTGAAATAAATAAATAATATAATTCACAAACATATCAAAATTAATATTTTTTTTCAATCAAAACAGTGAATAACAAAAAAATATAACACTGAATATAAGTAATAAAAATTAATAAAATAAAATAAATTTAATATTTTAATGGAAAATTTTAAACATAAAATTATATAAAAATAATATAATATTAAATAATATTAATATTAAATTTATATTAATATAAATTAAATAATATAATTTGCAAATAAATCAAAATTAATATTTTTTCATCCAAAACAATAAATAATTAAAACACTCAATAATATTAATAATAAAATAATTAAAATAAATAATTTAATTAATAATAAAAATTAATACAATAAAATAATTTGAATATTTAATATTCTAATGTGAATATTACTTTTTTTTTTAAATAAAAGTTGAGATAAAGAATTAGAGATATACATGATTATCCCAATTAGGTTGGCACAATTTTAGCATCCACATCATACACCTGATCTCATGTTGATGTGTTAAGTTTTGTGTGTGTTAATGTGTTTAAAGTATATATTTTTTTAGTATTGATTTATTGTTATATGTAATACTTAGTGTGTGTTTTGATATTTATAGCTGATGAGGTGGAGGTTAGGTGTGTTTTCATCGCAGAAGCAATAATTTTGGGTCATTTAATAAGCTAGCATCTGGTACTTGCGTAGTGGAGTGAGCGCTTGCAAGTGGCGATTTTCAAGCCTTCTAATAGTGTTGTCTAGCGCGTCCGTTGCAATTTCAATGCAAGTACGGTGAATGCCAAATTTGTATAATTTCTTGTGCATTTGAAGACCTGTTTTAACCAAGTAGAGCTCAAACCTTGGAGGATGCTTCTAATTGGTTAAGGGCTTACATTTGGGAGGTTTTTGAAAATGAAAAATTACATTGAAGTGTTAGTTTTCAATTAGGGGTTCTTTAGAAGTATATAATGTTTTCTTTGAATCTAGGGTTTTCTTCTTTTTCTTCATTTTCTTCTTCCTACACTCTATTATGCAAACTTTTCAGACTTTGGTAGCTGAAGATAACTTGGAAGCCACCTCATTTCTCGTTTTTAGTAGATTTTGCGGATTGAAGCCTGACTTTTTTACCATTGGAGATTATAAGGATTGAAGCCTTGAAGAGTGACGAACTTCTATCCAAGAGGATTCAAGCCTATAAATGTTATCAGTGGTGTGTATACTCTAGTGCATTCATTTATTTTTATATATTAAATAATATACCATAATATACATACGTATATTTCGTATTCATAATAAATTAAATATTCAAGTTATTGATCAAATTATGAATATAGTAGTTACATTATACTATGAAATATACAACTCATAGATTATCTACAGATAATTTATTATCAAATTATTGATAATAATGAGATAAATATCTCAGGTAAAAGATAATCTTGAAAAATGTTCATAACCGGAAAAGGATAATGAATTAGACATTCATTGAGCCTCTAGGTTATCACATAGTTTACTCTGAAGAGGAATCTCATTCTTCATGAAATAGTGCTATCTTGATAAACCGGTAGGTTTTTAAAAAATTTAAAGTATTGAACAGTAACACCTGATAATAATTGTTGACGTCGAGTACTACATGTACAATTATTATCTTGGTTATAATATATAAGCCTTTTATGATTCAAAATCTTTTGACTTGAAGTGTCAAAATTGTCCTTTCATTGGTAGCTGTGGAGGTATTCTTGTCTTATACTGAAATCAAAGAAGATCATACCAAATTTAATAAATTATTAGAATTAAAATTTTTTAGATTTTCTATTTAAATTTAATTTTGTTATATTTGTAATTTTATTATTTGATTCATTAGCAGATTTTTAATAACCGAATTTGATTATATTTGTTAAAACTATGCAAGAAATAACAAGTTTTTTGCTCTAAAATTGTTCTCTTGCTTACCATTCAAACTCTGCATTTCAAATTAACTCATGTAATGCAAGGGTTAATTTTATTTATGGTTACTGAATCTTACTCTTATTGCAGTAAAATTATAAATTTTTTTTTCTTTCCAAGAAAGTCATTCAACTATATTTTTATTTTACTAAAATCACTTCTGGTCAATTTTCTAATTTAGATAACCAGAAATCTGACGTAACAACTGATATGTCATCGAAAATTGGCCTGAAATAACTTTAGTTAAACGAAAATATGTTCAGTAATCTTTTTGCAACGAAAAAAAAAAGTTGGTTTTTTACTATAATAAAAGTTGAGTAACCATAATAAAATTAACACTGTAATGTAACACTGTGCTGTACAGCATGCTGGTGTTGAACTTTAACTTGACTACATAATTTCTCAGCATGAAACATCGCACGGATTCATATTTACATTTTCTTTTCCAAACACTAAGCTTCTATATAATATCATGTGATCTGTGAAAAGTAGTATATAATGAAATCCACCATGAATGTCAATTCTTTTGTAGGTGAGGCATGAAGTGCTTGTGGTAAATCAACGTAATATATAGCAGTTTTTGTGGCTTCTTGCTCTGCAGCTTAAGCAGGTTCGCAGGGACGAGCAGCCCACAGTGAACTCAGGGCACGAAGTCGGTGGAAGAATTCTCCCAGTGCAAGTAAACCTCGAGTGCTTGACGTGTTGTAAGGATCCGAGACAAATGCAGCAATGTTCGTTGCCGAAGGTGATCTGCCTGTTGCAGGAAAGAGCCGCATGCAATCAATTCAATGAAATGTGGGAAACCAAGAAATGAGTCATGAAATATCCATAATTAATGCCTGGTCAGAATTATAGATAGGAAAAACCTGAGTAAAACAATGCATGTGTAACTACAGCTAAGTTTTTGAGTAGTTCAAATAGCTAAAGATCAGCATGTACAGTAACTAGTCAATAATATGAATATAATCACAGGAAACCCAAACCCGCACTAACATGATTGAAATAATAGAGATTGGACATCAGCAACCCAAGCAGCGATGAGAATGGAAAAAAGAAATTGAAAACTCACCATAATTCTTGAAGATCAGAGTCCCTTGAGTGGTGGATTATCAAAGATTCCCTTAATATTACTGGTAGTTAATTTCCCAAGAATCATCAAAGAAACTAAGCCATAAGGTAGAAAGCTACCAATGAAATTGTTTAATTTCAGTTCCAAAAATGTATATATATATATATATATATATATATATAAAGAATGCCTGGAAGTGTAAAAGAATTTAAAGAATTCAAGTTCATGGATAATAACTTGAGGAGACTAAGTGAATATTACCTGATTCACAAAACCCTCTAGTGTTTCTAACTTCTCAATTGTAGCAACCATCTGAACCCTGTAACTACCAGCACTCATTAGATCGGCTGCTAGGCTCTGGAACAAGGTTTGCTGAAGTTTATCAATTCCTTGCGAGAGAGCGTCTTCAGCTTGCTGAGAAGATTGCCGAAGGTTACGGATGTCCACAAGTTGCTGATCAGTCAAAGGCTCCAGTTGTGACAACAGAACCTGCGTATGCAATATTACAATTTCAGACCGGTCAAGTAAGAACTTGTATATTTTTCAATCATGGGATAAAAATTCAGGGAGAAACCGCTCAGCCATGGCGTCAGCAAACATGGACAGAAAGGAACTCGTTGAATAGTATCAGAAAGTAAGCCGACCTTATCTTCTACAAGGTGAATGATACGTAAGAAATGAAAATTTTATTATATGGCCCACTGAAGTGAAGCCATTTTTTTTTCCCCTGTTAACACACGAAGAAAATAATTTGCCAGGCAACTTCAACTACCAAATAGTTCAGAACTAATTTTCTACCATCCTTGTGTTTACTACTTATTATCCAACATATAAAGTTACGAAGTTGGTCAATCGCGGGTATGTTTAGATAATATGAGTGCAGAAACAAGCATAAATTCTTGTAATGCAACTGAAGACAAATCCCCACACAGTGAATACGTCATAAAAAGTTAAAAACTGAAGTTCTGATCTTTTCATAAGCTGCAAGTACCAAATTATGACAAACGACAAACAAAGTGATGTGAAATCAAAGCGATGTCTGGAGTATCCTCAAATGATAAATCATACAGAATTAAGCCTTACATTTAGAAGCTCTGATGGACGGAATCCCCCGATCCATTGGAAAAAGCGCTCCACTGATGTCCTCCACTTGCCAGAAATCAGGTAGAAGACATCAGCCTTTGCAGCATCTGCTTTCATACGGAAGAGGTTATTGTAACGATTCAAGCCATTTTCTACCAGAATCCGAAGCTCTATGTCAATAATATTAGCTTGCAATGCATTCCTGAGTTCAGAAATATGTTTATGTTGCTCCTCAAGCCAGTGCCCATATTCCATCTCAAATGCAGTGATTCCTGTAAATTAGAACCAGAACTGCTTTAAAGAACAGACCAAGAATACAAAATGTTTATTGAAAAAAGAAGGAACATAATATTAGTTTTTCTAATAAACATTCAAAAAATATCAAGAACCATGATTTCAAAATTAATGCATTTGTCAGCATGGAAAAAAAAACAATTAGCAGATAGCTAACTATAACAATTTTCATTATGAATGTCAAATATATCACTCAAAACAGTATAGATGTTCTAGATAATACCATCTAGATTATTTACGTTTTACAGTATAATTTCTAGATACAGGTAATGCATTAAAGAAAAAACAAATGCATTGATGTAATTGTTAAAGTTGAGGGAAACAACAAAATCCAAGACAGTGACTTCCAGTACATGAGATGGAAAACCCGAATTTACAGATCCTGGCCATCCGAAATGACTAGAATCTAAACCACTGCTTATATATATACCCTGCAACGAGGCATTAACAGATGTATTAGATAGTTAGCATGCTTTGGTGACTAAAGAGATGTGCATTTCGCTATGAGAAAACATAGTCAAAAAGAAAGTGAGAGAATTTTCATCTCACTTGTTGCCTAGCTCTCTCAAGTTCCTGCACCAACTTTAAGCGGCTAGATTCTAGCTGTTGAACATAGGCCCTGAGAAATTGGGAAAACCCTAATTTAATGTGATTACAACCATTCAAACGGTGCTAAGACTATTAAATTATCATTAAACTTATCGAATCACGTCTTGGAGTCAAGAACAAAGATGAACAATATGATTCTAGAGGCTGTTTGGTAGAAGTCTTGTGTTCTTGATAAAAAACACAAAAAAACCCTAATTAATCCTTGATAAAATAATCTCAATTGTGCTTTCAAGTGTTAACTTGAAGGGGAATCAATGGAGAATGAATGAGAAGGTTTCTGAAGTGTCTAGGGTGTGCAAGTGTCGGCAGGGTTTTTGATTTGTGCGAAGTATGTCGTGCAAACCAGAAGCGAGTCTCAATTGGGACAACCAATGTCGCGAGCAAGAAACCTTTCCGAGTGGGATTAGGCTTTGACCACCGAAACAGAAAACAAGCAAAAATTGACCCATAAATTCTATGCCCTAAATTGTTGGCGTTACATTTCTCTCCTCCTTAAAGAAATTTCGTCCCAAAATTTACCCGTATGTACGTCGCTGAACAAATGTGGGCACTGGGCTCTCATGACCTCTTCGCTTTCCCACGTAGCCTCTTCCAATGAGTGGTTTTTCCAAAGGAATTTAACTAGTTGAACTTGCTTATTCCTGAGTTGTTTGATTTCATTGGCTAAAATCTGGATTGGTTCCTCCTCATAAGTCAAATCCAATCTCACCTCAATATTATCTAATGAAATCACATGAGATGGGTTTGACCTATATCTCCTTAATATGAAGACATGGAAAACATAATGAATCTTGCTCAATTATGGAGGTAGAGCGAGCCTATAAGCAACTGGACCAATTCGCTCTTATACCTCATAAGGTTCAATGAATATCGGACTCAGTTTTCCCTTCTTCCCAAACCTTAATACTTTCTTCCATGGGGAGACTTAACCTTGTCCCCCACTGCGTATTCTATATCACACCTCTTGAGCTTCGCATAGGATTTTTGTCTATTCGAAGTTGCTCGAAGTCTATCTTGAATAACTCGTACCTTTTCTTCTGTCTCCTGAATCAAATCTGGTCCCACCATCTTTCTCTCACTTAACTCGGTCCAACATAATGGCGTGCGACACTTTCTACCATAAAATGCCTCATAAAGAGCCATCTGTATATTGAACTAGTAACTGTTATTGCATGCGAATTACATCAAAGGCAGATATCTGTCCCAACTACCTTCAAATTTTATAATACAACCCCTAATCATATTCTTGAGGATTTGGATAATCCTCTCAGATTGCCCATTTGTCTGTGGGTGAAACATTGTGTTGAAACTAAGCTTTCTGTAGACTGCCCTAAAATTGTAAAGTGAATCTAGGGTTCCTATCTGACAGAATGGATAAAGGTACTCTATGAAGCCAAACAATTTCACTAACATACAACTCAGCGAGTTTGCTCAAGGAGTAATCCCTCCTGATAGGCAAAATGTGTGTTGACTTAGTAAGCTTATCTACTATCACCCACAGAGCATCATATTTCATGAGCATTACTAGCAATCCAATCACAAAGTCCATAGTAATCTGCTCTCATTTCCACTTGGGAACCGTGATCTGTTGCAAAAGACCTGACTACACTTGATGATCTGCCTTGACCTGCTGACAAGTCAAACATCTGGTAGTGTACTGGATGATATCCTTTTTTATACCTGACCACCAATACTTACCTCTAAGATCCTGGTATGTGATAATTCAAAGAAAAATTTACTGTTTTATGGATACTAGTAAATTTTTAATGCTGTTAATGTGCAAAGTGAGACCTTTAGATTAGGATAAAAGTAATCTTCCCAAATATAATGAATCTGATAAAGATGTAAGGTATTTATATTGAGGCTTTTCATGGGAGCATTAATATGCAAGTTATTGTATATTAATGATAATGTCAAATAATGTATTTGACTTGTAGAATGGATAAGCATCTAGTATTGTAAGAATGTTACTTTATGAAGTTGAATGACACTAGATTGAGTTCATTGGTTCTAATAATCTCATAGGTAGGATTCATCTAATATTTTAGTCCAATAATGACATTTTGTAAAGCTGACGGTTAATGTATTAGGAGCTGGTTAAAAAGGAAATAAATTAGGTTTACAGTTATTGTATTTGACAATAAGTTGTCATCTCATTAATATATTAATATTCCAAGAATGACACCATGGAAAGCTGATGAATATTAGTTAGAGTATTATTGAGATCTAATTTACCTACTAGAAGTTCACCCTAATGTAATTTTCGTTTCCTACGAGCTAAATTAGTGGAAGAAACTATTATGATTATGTATCCAAATCATTTTGGTTAATTAGTTTGACCATTAATATATAATTAAACTGATATATTTTATTCTTTATGTGGTTATTTTTCTCTAATCATATGACTACACCATCACCACTCTAATAACTTTTGGAACGTAATAGGCTCACCAAGCCTAATTATGTGGACTAATTAAGAAATTTTAAGCTGGTGCTTCTCCAACAGCGCTTGTGGGATATTGTTAGTAAGTCAAAACCTACAGTGTCTACCGCTAATATAAATGAGACTGAAAAACAACATTACAATGATTAGGTTGATAAAAACACTCAACCAAAGTGCTATTCTATGGAAAAAAAAAAGCTACAAGAGCAATATGAAAAGATAGAAACTTGTGATGATATTTTAAAGCTAGTAAAAGAAAGTAACGGAGATGCTAGTAGGACTATCCGCTTTAACTATTCCAAATGAAAATGAAAGAAGGTCAGGATGTTTGTGAATATATTGGTGAGATGATAAGACTTATGCATTACCTTGAAAATCTCAATTTCTTCATGGATGCAAAACTTAAGATAGATCGTATATTATCATCACTTCCACGTTCTTATGGAAATTTCATTTCTAACTTCCATTTGGATAAAATAGAGTGCACTTTGCAAGAGCTATAACAAAATTTGGTTTATCACCAAAATATTATGGTTAATCCCCAAAAGAAAAGGCAGAAATGTTGGTGCCAACTTCTTCTTCTTATATAAAGAAGAGAAAGAAGAAAAAAACCACTAAGGAAAAGAGTTCTACTCCCTCTTTTTTGTTACCCAAAAATGGTAAGGGAAAAGCAAAAGCTCTAGCTTTATGTCAGCTTAAATCAAAAGCTGATAAAGGAACCTGCTTTCATTGTTGGAATGATGGTCATTGGAAGAGAAATCACTACAAAAAAAATATCAAAATAGCTACCACAAGTGAGTGATCGCTATATAGCTACCACATAACAACTAAATAGTGACAAAAAATGTCCAAAAAACCATTAAAATTAATAGTTACCACACAGCTACCACAAATGTGGTTGCTAAACTTGGCATTTTAGCGGGAAATTTAGCAACCACAAATAGCTACCATGGTTATTATGGTAGCTAAATATTAATATTTAATATGAATATTTATAAAAAATTTATTTTTAAGTATTAAATAATTATATATGTTTACTTATTAATAGAAATAAAAAAAATATCAATATGTATTTTTTTTTACAATTTGATTAATTAATAAATTAGAATTAAAAATATAGTGTTAATAGCCCAAATAATATATGTTAATTAAATTAAAGATAAATTAGACTTAATTTAAGCATATACATATATTAGATAAATGAGTTAATTAGTTTCTTAATTAATATATATTATGGGTGGCAAATGAGTAAATCATAAATTTACGATTTTACTCCTCTTATCATTATCAATCAATAACTTTGTGGTAGATATTATATAATTATTATATTTAAATTTAATTAATTAATAAAATGTTAATCTTATAAATTAATTATATATGTTATAATAATAGCCTAAATAACATATATATTAATTAAATTAAATATAAATTATACTAATATGAAGTAAATACTTATATTAGTTAAATGAGTTAATTAGTTAGTTAATATATAATAGGGGTGGCAAATGGGTATATTAGGATGGATATGGGTTGAGTATCTATTTTCATTTAATCGTAACCCACCAATTTATCCACATATCTAAAACTTATCCAGGACCTAGATTTTATTTCATAAATTTGGAAGTGTAGACGAAATAATTTTAACATAAAATTTTACTCTCACACTTGTATTAACATGTAATATGTCCTGGTATACTCAGTTTTCAGCTTGATCATTATACCAAAAATTATAAATTTACAATTTTGCTCTTCAAATTAGTCTCACTCGATAAGGTAGTGTCACAAATCCAATCATAGTATACTCAATTTTTTATGGTCTTAATTTTTATTTGAGTTCGATTCATATACATCTTTTAGTGAGTGAAATAGACAAATTAACGTGTAATTATCTTTAGAAATAAATTATATAGAAAACTTCAAAATAATTTTAATAGTATAATAAAATTTTCCAGTAAAATGAACATTCATAAATATATATTAAGAAGAAAATTATATTATTTAGTTACACTTATATATAATCAAATAAGTAATTAAATATAATAAATTATTTGAATTTGTTAGTATTATTATTAATGATTATAATTGGAAGTAAATTTATATATAATGATAAGAGATTATTACTAAATAAATAATATAATTCAAATTAATTAGAAGTATTATTATAATATTATTTAAAAGATATAATTTTATAATAGAAAAAAATTAATAAAAAGTAAATTGTATTAATTTTAACTACCACAATTGATGTACTATTTAGCGACCACAGATAATGTGGTAAATAAGTATTAATATTTAATATCAATATTTCTAAAAAATTATTTTTAAATATTAAATAATTGCATATATATTTACTAATTAATAAATTATATTTAAATATTAAATAATTATATATATTAACTATTTATTTATCAATATATATTTATTAAATAATTATATATATATATTTACTAATTACTAAAAATTAGTTATAGATAAAAATTATAAATTTACGATTTTGTCATTCATATCAATCTCACTTGAGTACTTAATGTTATTAGATATCTTAATGATAATTTGGATATACCTTGAGACTTGGATTTTATTTCATCAATTTGGTAGTATATATGGACGGAAGAATTGACATAAAATTTTAATCACAAACTTGTATTAAAATTCCCTATGTCCTAATTTGCTGGGTTAACAAGTTGCTCATTAGACAAAAATTATAAATTTAGGATTTTGCCGTTCATATTACTCAATTACTTAGTGTCATGGGATATTTTGAAGATAATTTGGATATACTTTGAGAGTTTAAAATGAGTTTCCTAAAGAAAAATTCTCTTTGAATTTATTTGTTATGTCTTAGGAATATTTTGGATATATCTATCTATATTTCCATAAGAATATCTTAGATATATAATGAGTTACTTCGTTTAAGATATATTGAATTATATATATATATATATATATATATATATATATATATATATATATTTGATGTAATAGAATGTCTTGTGAAATGAACGAATGAATAATTATATCACTAAATGGCCATTCAACCGATTTGAATGTCTCAGTGGTATATATTCAGTATACTTTAGGTATATTTTGAAAATATTTTTAGTTTAATTAATTATATCATTATATAATTAGTTATATAATGAATAAAACCTCTAATTATAAAATATATTAATATTAACATAAGAAATATTATTAAGAAATTATGTAATTGACAATTTTACAAAAATAATTATTTATCAAATATAAAATTAATTATTAATTAATTAATTAAATTTCATAAATAATTAAATTTGATTCCTTTTCTTTATTTTGTCGAACTTTTTCCTAAAATCGTCAATGGTTCGATCGTTTATATCTCTCTTCCTTTATTTGTGCTTTTCTGTTAAAACATTGGATTACTTGTGCGATTTAATGGAGCACAAGATTTAATTATAGATACTGTATGCTGTCTATTTAATTTTGAATCTAGAAGTTAACATTTCGTCTTTTATATATGTAAAAGCCCATAAATAAAACTTAATTATAATTATATAAAATTAAATAATTAATTATAATAAATTATTGAAAATAATTTATTATTATTATTACTAACTTAAATAATAAATTAATAATATAATTGAAATTAATTTTAAGTATTATTATAATATTATTCAAAATATATATAATTGAATTACATAGCAAAATTTATAATTCAATTAATTATATAATAATTAAGTAATTAAAAGTAACTATAAACATAAATAATTGTAATTAATAAAAAAACTAAGATATAGAATTATTTAATTAATGAAATGTTATAATTAATTATTTGTAAATATTTGTGAAAGTAAAAACTAATATAGTACTAATAAAAAATATTTGTAATTTAAATGTTAATATAATAAAGAAAATAATAATTTATTTTAATAATTTTAATTAAAAAAATCATCGAAATGATTGAGACAGCCGCGTTTTAGTGCCTTATTCGTTTATCGACTACTCATAGACCGCATATTGTGGTTACTGATTAGGTCACCTATAACTTGCTTCTTCCCCCTTTTTTTCCTTTCATTCCCGTGCCCCACACCTCAGAAATCATCTGCTACTTCCCTTCAACTCACCATTTCTACCAAATCAAGTTCACCAAACACCGACATTGCTACTATTTTCTCTGAATTCGGCTGTGAGGTGTTGGAATCCTACTGCATTGGAGCTTTTGTAACAGACATTCCAGGTAATCTTCGTTCTTCTTCTTTTTTAGTGATAGGTTTCCGACATTTGCTATAATCATCAAACCCTATCTGAGAAATCCCTAAGTTTGAGGTAAGTAATTTGCTATATTTTTCAGTTTTTACTTTATTTTCAATTTTTTGTCTTGAATTTGTTGTATTCCCCAAAGCCATTGCAACACACTATGATTACAAGATATAGTAGATGGATGTCAAAACTGTCTTTCTCAATGAATTTTTTGAAGAAAAAATTTATATGGTACTATCTAAATGATTTGATTCTGAAGATAATTTCAAAGTATGCAAGCTTAAGAGATTTATTAATGGTCCTAAGCATGTTTCAAAGAACTAGAACAAGCATTTTGATGAAGCCATAAATTATGACTTTATTCAAAATCCTAATGAGGTTTGTGTGTACAAGAAAATTAGTGGGAGTAAGATTGTTTTCATAGTCTTGCATGTTGATGGTATTCTAATTATGGAAAATGATGTTGATTTTCTATCTGACATAAAGATCTAGTTATCATCTACCTTCTCAATGAAAGATTTGGAAAAAGCAACCTACATTATTGGTATTAAGTTGTATAGAGATAGAACTAAAGGAATGTTAGAGCTATCCCAAGCCCTCTATTTGGAAAAGATCATAAAAAAATTTGAAATGAAAAATTCCAAAAGAAGATTAATACTTATAAGGCTTGAAGTACATCTTTCTAAGGAGATGAGTTTCAAAACTCCTGAAGAGAAAGCACATATAGCTGGCATACTGTATGCTTCAGCCATAGGCAGTCCGATGTATGCTATATTGTGTACTAAACCAATAATTTTTGCTATTTACTTAGCTAGTAGGTATCAGTCTGATCCAGGTGATGGGCACTAAACAACAATCAAGTAAATCTTTAAGTACTTAAGAAGGACTGAAGACTTGTTTTTGGTTTATGGAGGAGACGGTCTATGTATGGTTGGATACACAGATTTTGATTTTCAATCAGATAAGTATGGATTGAAGACTACGTCAGGGCATGTATTCACTCTAAATGGTGCAGCGGTAGTATGGAAAAGTTCCAAACAAACGACCATTACTAATTCTACGATAGGCCGAATATATAGCAACCTCAAATGTCACCAAATAAGTCGTATGGTTAAAGAACTTTCTAACGGATTTAGATGTGGTTTCATTTATCCGTAATCTTATTCCTTTATATTGTGATAACAATGGGGCAATGGCATAGTTTAAGGAACCAATGTCTCACAATAACTTCAAACATGTGCTTTGACGTTATCATTTAATTAGAGAAATAGTTAGGCGAGGTGATATCTCGGTACAGAAAATTCTATCAGCTGACAAAGTGGCTGATCCATTCACAAAGCCCATGACATAAACACAGTTAGACCACCATCTTCAGAAGATAGGTCTTAAATATTGTAGTGAATGACATTAGTGCAAGTGAGAGTTTATTATCAGTAGTATGTATGTCCCAATGCATTCACTTCTTTTTATATATTAAATAATGTATCACAATAGACATGTGTATATTTCATATTCATTATAAATTAAATATTCAAGTTGTTGATCAAATTATGAATATAGTAGTTTCATTATACTATAAAATATACAACTCATAGATTATCCACAAATAATTTATTATCAAATTGTTGAAAATAATGAAATAAATATTTCTAGTAAAAGATATCTTGAAAAATATTTATAACCAGAAAAGGACAATGAATTAGACATTCATTGAACCTCTAGATTATCACATAGTTTATTCTGAAAAGAAATATCATTCTCCATGATATAGTATTATTTTGCTAAATTAGTGAGTTTTTAAAAAGTTAAGAGTACCGAATAGTGACACATGATAATAGCTGCACTGGTAATGCTCGATGTCAACAGTTATTATCTTGGTCATAATATATATCTTTTATGACTCGAAATCTTTTAACTTGAGGTGTCAAGACTGTCATTTCATATATGGCTGTAAAGGTGTTCTTACTTTGTACTGGGACTATCCATGCTTAGTAATCTAGCTAGTAGTCATCATAGTTAGTCATGTACTGAGATATAAAATTACAAATAATAGGATTCGTTACCCTGTAGCACCAGGACAAGATTCTAATAGAGTTGATATTTTGGTTTTGATAAAATATATTTATGGTTAGGAAAAATATGACTTGTTGATGTAAGATCGATATTATTAATTAAATTAATAATTATAAGTCTTATTTTAATCAAAACGCAAATTACCAATCATTATTATATTGACTAATAGGGTTTTGACGTACTGTGACTCTAATCAATATCAAAATCATAATAAGAAGAGTTAATATTATGATTTAGATGTCGAATTAATATTCGAGATTTTATCGGTAAATAAAAAAAGAATTTCAGAAGGATGCTTAATATGTCCAAGTATATAAGGAATTTGAAAATTTTATCTGATATAATATTAAGGAGTTAATATTATATTTTCATTTCGATAAAATAATTGACATTATAAGTCGCACCTAAATTAAATTATTTTGTTAGTCAATATTTATGATGTGTAAATTAATTTAATTGAGAATTAAATTAAAAATAATCACTTATACTTTTTTTTATAATTAAAATATTAAATAAAATTATCATAATTTAATTAAAATTTTAAATTAACTATAATTATTTGTTAAAATAATTACATGATTGAAAAAAAAATTCTTTAATTAATAGTAATAGTTAAGAAAGTGAATTGTGTCAAGTGCCATTAATTCTTCCACCATAGAAAAAAAAAAAATGGAAAGGTCAACAACTACCCGCCACCCACTCCCTTTAGATCCTCGGCAACCTTAATTAATAAGGTTGATTTTTTTGCTTTGGCCATTTTTACATCTTCTTCTTCTCCTGTTACAACTTTTTTTTTTTTTTTGTCTTCTTCTGTAACCATTGAAATAAAAATATTAAAAAATTTTTTTAAAATGTCATAACTTATAAATTTATATAAAAAAGATATTTTGTGATCATATACTTTAGACTAGCAAAAGAATTTTATAAAAAACAACCAAATTTTTTTGTCTTTTTTGCTTGATTTGCATATTTAATGAATTCAGTTCTAAAAGATTTATTTTAATCTTTTTGTTTTTTTATTTTATTCTAAAAATTATTGAATGATATTGTCAAATGGATATTATTCATAAATGTTATAAAATATGATTTGTAAAAATTATGAATAAATATTCTAGGTTAACATGCAAATTATATTTGCATGTCATACAAAATTTGATTGCATGTTTCGATTAAATTAAAAAAAATTGAAATTTCTACTTATAAACCGAAATTTAGAGGTCTAATTAATTCAAAAATTGCTTTCGCTTCCAACAACAAATTCCAGGGGGTTTAAGTTTCCTTTGATTTTTATTTTTCCATTGAAAATATGTTTAGCTTAGGTTTTGCCATTAATTTGATTATAGTTATGGTCATATTTGATTAAACTTTTTGTTAGGTATTTTAT
Organism: Balakata baccata; assembly: GCA_949630135.1. Lineage (NCBI taxonomy): Eukaryota > Viridiplantae > Streptophyta > Magnoliopsida > Malpighiales > Euphorbiaceae > Balakata > Balakata baccata. The sequence continues at coordinate 11,219 of CATIWF010246704.1, read as the reverse complement.
TACTATTTAGAATATATGAACTTTCCTATTAGTAATAAAATTTGATTCCTTCCAATATCAATTATGCTTCTTTAATTCTTTGATTAAATGTATGATTGGCCGCCGCTCATTTAATTGGAAATGAATATCTTAAAGATTTGTTATTAGATGATAATCTTTAACTTAACATAAGAATTCAATTTCATCATACTTAATGGAGTTGGGAAATGGATTATGAACTAAATATACTAGCTAAATACCTAAGTTAGTCTCATTAGTTATTTATTCAATTTTAATTGCTTTTGTTCAATTGCTTTCATTTACTTAATTAAACTTTAAACTTAAAAAAATTAGGATTAGAATGTTTAGGAACATTCATTTATATTAATTGACAATTAATAGTAATTAGAATTGTAAGCTAACGGTTCTATGAGAGATCAACCTCAAAAGTAACTTGCTATTCTACGATTGGCACGTGCATTTGCGAATTTATAATTTGGAACATCACATGTATTATTAAAACGAAAAAAAGAAGTTCAACGTAATAAAAGCTTAAGAAAGCTAGCTAAATAAACCGAAAATTCTCCCTACCACAAGTATCATAATAAACTAAAATTTGACAAAATTCTGGATTAGTATTCCACCACGAATCAACGGGGGGTTATAGCTCCATAACTTGCTAGTTTGTCCGCAATAGTGTTTCCTTCTCTATAGAAATGGGAAATAATTATCTGCATTTGTGTGATCAGATGTAGGCACCTGGACCATTTAACTCTTAATTGCCATGGAACTTGTTTGCTTCGTGTTTTTATAAGATTTACAACATAAAGTGAATCACTTTCCAGCCACAGTTGATGCCATCCCTTTCTCCATGCTATTTCAATTGCATAAATAGCAGCATGAAGTTCAGCTATACACGCATATTTGACTCCTCAAAATAATAAATAGTAATTAATTAAGACACTCAATAATACTAAATAACTGAATCAATTAATTTAATACGCAATAAAAATTACTACAATAAAATAATTAAAATAATTATTTTATTTTAGTGGAAAATTTTAAATAGTGTAAATATTATATAAAATAATAAAATATAAATAAATTAAAATAATATTTATATAGAGGTAATAGTAAATATTATTTTTCTAGTAATAATAAATTATGTAATGTGAATTATGGTGATGAATTTATAAATTTATTGATTATAATATGATTGTTCATAGTTTTAAATTTTATTGTCTATTGTTTTAAATTAGATTGCTCATCGTTATAAATTTGGTTATTCATCACATATTCATCACTTATAAATTCAATGTTTATTTTTTTAATTGCTTATCATTTTAAACTTTATTGTCTATCATTTCAAACTTGATTGCTTATCGTTCTGAATTTGATTATTCATCGCATATTGTTAATTTATCACTTAAAAGTTTAAATGTTTTGTTTATTGAACTAATAATTAATTAATTTAATATGTAATAAAATTAATAAAATAATTTAAATATTTAATATTTTAATATAAAATATTTAAAATAATATAATATTGATTTTTTAGAACAAACGAAAGCTTCCTTAACATAAAAAGAAACATCCTGAACAACCAAGATTGTGTTTACATTGAATGAAAAAATAAATAAATATATATATATATTATATAAAATGATAATATTATTAATTTCTATTAAATAAATAAAATAATATAATTCACACGTACATCAAAACTTTCAATAAATAATTAAAATATTTAATATTAATAAAACAATCAAAAAATTCTCTATTTAAAACAAACTTAGAATGTGCATAATTTTTTTTTATTTTCTCTATTTAGACAGTTAAAATAATAAGCAGTAGAAAAAGAAAATGATGATTAAAATTTGCAATGTACAAGGAAAATGTAGGGATGACAATAGGTAGGGTATCCGTGAAAATTATCATACCCGAATATGAACATGTAATCCACTACCCGAATCCGTCTCAAACTCGTTTAAAAATTTAATGTTAATACCCGTCCCAAACCTGATTAACATTACCCATTTATTATTGAAAATTTTAAACTAAAATAAAATTCAATCTAATTAAATAGTTAAAAATTTTAAAATATAAAAACAATATATTATAAATTACTACAAAATCAAATAAAATAGATAAAATAAAACATAAAATTTAATTCAACACATTCAAATTAAAATAATTCATCAAATTGTTCAAAAATAATATTAAAACAATAAAATTATATATTATTCTCAATCTCAAAATCTCATTACATTTGTAATTCATCAATCTTTAGAAATATATAAAAAATAATTAATTATATAATTATATTTATTAAATTTTAATAGAATAAATTATATATAAATATAATCAGATAGCCGGTATTCGAGAGCCTCTATCCGTACCATATCCAAACCTGTGACGAATTTATAAATTACTATCCAAACTCATCCCAAAATTCTAATAGAGTTATCAATTAGGGTTTAAACGGGTACAGGTAGGCACGGGTGCTTGCAAAACCAATATACATTGTCATCCCTAGGAAAATGAAAATAAAAAGAAAAAGCCTTATTTTATAAATAGAACAAAATTTTCATGCGCATAAAAAAACAGATAATATCTAAAATGTATAACCCACTATGACAAATTCAACTGGTTAATCACATCTTATTATTATATTAATATTTTTTTACTAGTATACAGATATACTAATATACTATAAAATGAGCTAAAATTTTAACTCTATATTTAAAAATATTTTAAATACTTTTTATTATATTTAAAATATTCTTTAAAATAAAAACATCAGTAGAAATGGTCTCAGGCCATAACTAACAAATCATTGATGAAAATGATGTTTCATGTTTCCAAAATATCTGAAGCCTCCTCGATTTGATTTTCTAATTTGGGGCAATTTTTTGGCTGACTTTTTGCAGTTTTTTTTTTAATTTGGGGGAACGTGCAGAGAGTCTTCTTGATATTGATATTTGCGGATTATTTAAGAAAATAGCTAAGTTATCAATTCTTTGTTATTTTTATAGATAATAAGTCTAGATATAGGTATTTATATTTATTAAAATATAAATCTAAAGTCTTTGAAAAGTTCAAATAGTATAAAGTCGAAGTAGAAAATAAATTAGAAAAGAATATTAAAATACTTCGATTTGATCAAAATGATAAATATTAAAGTACTGATTTTAATGATTATCTCAAAAAAAATGGAATTATTATACAGTTCACTTTACTTAACACACCTCAACTAAATAGTGTGAGTGAAATGAGAAATTGTACACTATTAGACATTGTACGAAGTGTGATGAGTTATACTGATTTGCCTATCTCTTTTTAGAAATATGCTCTAAAAACAACATTATACATTTTTAACAGAGTTTCATCTAAATCTATATGAGATATGGACTGGTAAAATTTCTATATTATCTTATTTCAAGATATGAGGTTGTCCTGCCTATATTAAAAGGCAAAACACATATAAGTTAGAGGAATGATCTACTAAAGGCCAATTTGTTGGATATGATGTTGTTATAAATAATTTGAGATATTATTTTTATCTACTTGACGAATAAATTGTTGTTGCGAGTAGAGATGTCATTTTTCTTGAGAATAAATTTCTTAAAGAATGAGGCAAAAACAAACATATTATTTTGGATAAAAAGTCATCTGAAAAATAAATCAAAATGGCTGAACTAATAAAGATTGATAAGTCAATTGAGCCTAACATGATAAAAGATTTCACGTCAGCTCCTAGGAGGTCTGAAAGAAATTCACGCCCTCCTAAATGGTATGAATTTACCGTTAAACATGACCAAAAGTTGTTTATATTTAGCAATAATGATAAGTCAGAAGATCATATAACTTATGACGAGACAATGTCTGATATTGATGCTCTTAAATAGCAAGAAGCAATGCATACTAAGATAGATTTCATATACCAAAATCAAGTTTGGGAACTTGTAGACCCACATGAAGAAATAGTTTCAATATGCTGCAAATGAGTTTATAAGAGTAAACTAGATTCTGAAGGGAAAATTTTAAATAATATAAATATTATATAAAATAATAAAACAAAATATAAAATAACTTAAAATAATATTTATATAGAGGTAATAGTAAATATTATTTTTCTAGTAATAATAAATTATGTAATGTGAATTATTGTGATGAATTTATAGGTTTATTAATTATAATTTGATTGTTCATAGTTTTAAACTTTATTGTTCATTGTTTTAAACTAGATTGTTCATCATTATAAATTTGGTTGCTCATCACATGTTCTTCACTTATAAATTTAATGTTTATTTTTTTTATTGCTTATTGTTTTAAACTTTATTACCTATTATTTCAAACTTGATTGCTCATAGTTTTGAATTTAATTACTCATCGCATCACTTATAAGTTCAAGTGTTTTATTTATTAAACTAATAATTAATTAATTTAATATGTAATAAAATTAATAAAATAAGTTAAATATTTAATATTTTAATATAAAATATTTAAAATAATATAATATTAATTTTTTAGAACAAACGAAAAGCTTCCTTAACATAAAAAGAAACATCATGAACAACCAAGATTGTGTTTACATTGAGAGAAAAAATAAATATTAATATATATATATTACAATATAAATATTATATAAAATAATATTATTATTAATTTCTATTAAATAAATAAAATAATTCACAAGTACTTCAAAACTTTCAATAAATAATAAATAATTAAAATATTCAATATTAATAAAATACTAAAAAAATTCTCTCTTTAAAACAAACTTAGAATATGCATAAATTTTTTTTTTTATTTTTTCTATTTACATAGTTAAATAATAAGTAGTAGAAAAAGAAAATGATGATTAAAATTTGCAATAGATAAGGAAAATGTAGGGATGACAACGGATAAGGTATCTGCGAAAATTGCCCTATCCGAACATATAATCTACTAGCCGAATTCGTCTTAAACCCGTTTAAAAAATTAATGTTAATATCTGTCCCCAACCTGATTAACATTACCCGTTTAATACCCGAACTCGTTTAATTACCCGTTTATTATTGAAAATTTTAAACTAAAATAAAATTCAATCTAATTAAATAATTAAAAATTTTAAAATATAAAAACAATCTATTATAAATTACCACAAAATCAAATAAAATAGATAAAATAAAATATAAAATTTAATTCAACACATTCAAATTAAAATAATTCATCAAATTGTTCAAAAAATAATATTAAAATAATAAAATTATATATTATTTTCAATCTCAAAGTCTCATTATATTTGTAATTTATCAATCTTTAGAAACACATAAAAAATAATTAATTATATCATTATATTTATTAAATTTCAATAGAATAAATTATATATATATAATCAGATAGCGGGTATTTGAGAGCCTCTATCCCTACCCTACCTAAACTTGTGACGGATTTATAAATTACTGTTCAAACTAGTTCCAAAACTCTAATGGAGTTACCTATTAGGGTTTAAACGGAAATAGATAGTCGCGAGTATCCGCAAAATTCATATCTATTGTCATCCTTAGGAAAATGGAAAGAAGAAGATAAAGCTTTATTTTATAAATAGAACAAAATTTTCATGCGCATAAAAAAATAGATAATTTTTAAAATGTATGACCTATTGTGATAAATTCAACTAGTTAATGATTCATATGTGTTTGACACATTAAAGTAAAATCGCTCACATCTTATTATTATATCCATATTTTATTATTAATATACCGGTATATCATAAAATGGGTCAATATTTTAATTCTAAATTTAAAATTACTCTAAATACTTTTTATTATATTTAAAATATTTTTTAAAATAAAAAGCATCGGTATAAATGGTCTCATGCCATAACCAATAAATCATTGATGAAAATGATGTTTCATGTTTCCAAAATATCAGAAGCCTCCTCGATTTGATTTTTTAATTTGAGGGAACCTTTTTGGCTGACTTTTTCCAGTTTTTTTTTTCTTGGCTGATTTTTTTTTCCCAATCTCGATTTGATTTTTTTCAACTTTTTTTAAAAGTTTCATCATTTAATAATTGTTTGTATTGTTTTGATTGTTTTTATTCTTTGTTCATGTGATGAGGATCATTAGTCAACCAAATAATAAATAAATATACGAGTGGATCATACCAACCGAGGACCAATTAAACAAATAGGTAATTATTTAACAAAAATATTTCATCATGTGTAATGCATATTTTATTTTTTTAATATTTATAATTTGTGCTAATTAAAAAAATAGTTTAATTAATATTTTTATATGTAAAAATTAGATGAAGTATCAAATTCTTATATTTTCATCATTAACTACTAATATTGATAGAAATTTAATATATTTATAGTGTACGCAAGAAATTGATTATCTTTATTATGTAGTACACAACTTATTAATCCTCATAATGAACTAAAAAATATATTAATGACTTTTTATAAAAACTATAATTATAGTTTAATTATAAATATAATTTAAAATATTTTATTGCATTTATATGAATTTATTTAAATTATATTGATCTATGGGATTTTTATATTCACTTAAATTTCTATAGTAAAAAGTTTAAGACTGAATATAATTTTTTTTTTAGAAAAAGTATCATCAATGAATCAAAATAGTCATACAACATCTATAATGTAATATAAAATTGATAATATGATATTAAGATCTAACCACATAAAATAAATTAAAAATATAAAAGAACTACATATGTCATCTTCATCATAACTCTTAAAAATTTTGATGTATCTGTATTTTTTAATGATAGAGCTTCCATAACGATTAATTAAATCAATTCAAAATTTACTTTTAACTTGTATTGTAAATCAATAGCAATTTAAATCAACTTCTATCAATTCAAACGAAAAATATCACAAAAATTATTTTTCAAAAAATTAACAATCAATTTCATAAAAGGAATAAAAACTCCACAAAAAGAATAAAATATCCACATAGATAAAGAAAACTACACAAATGAAAAAAAATAAATATGTAACAATCTAAATTCATTAAAACTATCAAAGAAAACAAAGCAAATAATTAGCCAAATAATTAGAAAAAATTAAAGAGAAAAGAGGTAGCTAAGATTTGAGAGAAAAAGGAGAGTCCTACTATTTTAACTTATCTTAAATTACCAATAGAAACTCAAATCTAATTTTCTAAATTTTGCAATTTTAAGAAAAAATTATTACCAATAAAAAATTATTACTAATCAATAAATTTTGATTTTGTTGTAAATAAGTCCCCAATATTTTGATTTCAAACTCAATTAACTTCTTATAATAAAAAAAATATTTTCTCTGTTTTTATACAGATATCATTTAAAATTTTTATTTTTATTCTAAAATATTTGATATCTTACATATATTTATAAATATCTTTTATGTATTTTATCCTTATTTAATTATTGGAGAAAAAAACTTTGTTTATTTTAAATGTACAATAATATTAACTGATAAAAATATAAAGATAATATTATAATTTATCTACTTGTTAAATGATATACTTATTTAAGAAGGTTGAAACGTAATAAATGGCTGAGATCCAAAATATTTATAATAATGATTGAGATTGTAAATCAATTAATAAATTAGATAAAGGGTGTGCTCATCTAGCGGTTTATCCATAATCGGATCCAATTAAGAAAGTACATATTTATTATTTAGTAGTTAATGTTAATTATTTATTTAAGATGCTTAAATTTTTAATTTAAAAAATATAAAAGCCATCTAGAAGACTAGAAAGTGGGTCCATAATGGAATGAGTTAAAAAGAAAATCAATTAGGGGCTGACTAATGATCCTATCACACATGTAAGCACTCTGACAACTGTGTATTTTATACCCAAAAAAAAAAATATTATTTTTAATGCATGATCTTATCTGAATAATTTATCAGTCTCTTTTTATTTATTTATTTATTTTGTTTAAAAGATACGGTCAACACATAATCACGTGCTATTTGATGAGTTTTATAAAATTCAGTACTTCATTAATTTATTGAAATTTCACCGTCAAAAGTTGAACCTCAAAAGTTCTTTTTTTTAATTGAAAAGTATTACTATATTTTTTCATGCTCTTTGCGTTGGAAAAATAATAATTTAAACAGGAAATTGAATAAATGATACGTAAGCAAAAATCGTATTTATTAAATGACAAATTAAAAATATTAATCAATGTAAACGTATATACATATTTTAAAAGTATTTCCATAATATTTAATAAAGTCATTCATAATATTCAAATATAATTAATATTTTACATAATGTTTACTTGTGCCTACTAAAGTTATTTTTAATATTTAAATATAGTCAATATTTAACAAAAAAAAAATATAAAGCAAATACAGATGATGAGTAGTAATTAAATGCACAAAGAACTAATAAAAGGGAAAAATAATTGGAGTTGGGAAAAATTGGGGTCAATTTTATATTGTAGCAGCAAAAGTCAATAAAAATATGACTTTTGGAGTCATATATATATATATATATGTACAAAATAGGGTGATATTTATTTGTTTTGTAGGCAGAAAAATTTAGAGGCAAGTGGCAAATACGTGTGGAGCAACCTTAAGTATATCCACGCCATACATTCTCTTGTTCTGCACTCAACACGCACTCTTCAGCTTTCATCCATATAAAACAATAGACTAAAGTCATAACTATGCTTTATGAATTATAGGGTTTTCGAGGTAGACAGCGAGAGAGACTGTGCAGGAGAAATAGGTGGAGAAGTGCATGAGAGAATCAGTGATTGTTTGGATTTAGGATGGTGATAAGGAGCATGGGTAGGTAGGGGAAAGATGATTGTTTGATTCTTCTTTCTTGTTTTTGGCTATTTTTATTATTGAGCTTTTAGCGTTTTGTTTAATTTCAACTGCCTGAAGTGGATTGATATCCGGAAAAATATTCTTTAAGTTCGGCAGTTCGTAAAAGGAAAAAGATGGATGGCAAAATGCAGTAAAATCATTGGAAGAAGTCGAATCAGTGCGGCAATTCGAGATTGTAAATGTCAGGAATGGTGTTGTTTCATGCAAGATAAATGCATAATATTGTAGAGAAGGCTGTGCAAGAATCTAAAAATGTTGCAATTAAGCCCAACACGTCATGGTTTGTTGCAAAGGAACCATTCAATTTTGATTTGATGAAAACGGCGTCGTTTACTCAAACTAACTGATAGTAAAATAGTTCTCACACTGTAGTAGCTAGAGTATTTTCTAACATGCCTTTTATTATATAGTATAGATATTTTCAATAACAAAATATGTCTTTTTTATAAAATATTAATTTTTATTATAAAAATAAAGAATATTTTATAAATAAAAAAATACATTTCTCTTTTAGATTAGAAGTGTACATTAGAAAGTATAAAAAAAAAAATTGTAGCTAGCATGTCTTAAAAAAATTGATTTTTTTTCACTTTAAAAATGGGTTTTTTTCATAGTTCTAAAAGTATTTTTTATAAATTATATTTACATATTTATTTATCAAGTCTAACACAAAATAAAATATACAAAATTGATTTTTATATATTATAAGTTTATTTTTTTTTAAAAAAAAAGAGAGAAGTAATTTTATTAATTCAGTAAAAATTTAGATAATAGCATAATAAATCGACTCAATTTATATAACTTTTTTTGAGCAACCACAAGTGTTATTAGTTTGTATGTATGTCAACGGACTGAAACTAAGCATGAATGGTGGTAAAATACTTTCACAAAAGTTTTAAAATAATTGTATGACTCGAACTTGAGATTTTTAGTAACCAATTCATGTATACTCTCTTACGTATTTCTATAAATCTGAAAATATTATAATGACTAGAATAATTATAACTTCAGTTCTGCAACATATTGTTGATCATAATCTAATTTGTTGTCTTTATTGGATTGAATATGTTTTGTTTATATAAATTACCCACACAAAAATAAAAAATTGTAATAAGACAAGAAAAAACAATACATCAAAACAAGATAATAGAAAATTAAACACTGCAATAAAATAACAAAAAACTAAACAAACAAAAAAGCTAGATTTGTATATAGTAATCATTTATTTTAAAAATAAATTGAAAAAAAATATATGCAAGTAATTTCAGGTTAAGAAAAAACAAAAAATTATCTTTTTTACTTAACCAAGATGAATTACTAGAAAAAGCAATGATGCTCCCATTCTAATTCTAAGTTTAAATCTAAAAACAGAAATAAAAAATATTAAAACAAACACAAACAACTAAACAAGTACTCAAATAACTGAAAATTTCTATCATTTACCGCCAAATCAGTCGTCCATTACTCCATTTCTTCTATCTTCCAAATTCCTAACGGCAAACAAATTTTTCGATTTTGAGGGTTATCAATAATTCAATGCTATAAGATATGTAATACTATCTTTTGTCAAAATCATCCATTTCTTTCTTCGGTTTAATCGGTTATTATATTAATTTTTTTTTTTGGCAAGTTGCAACCTGCAAACGTCATATGTAGAATCAATAAATTATTGAGTTCTGTGCTTTATTTTGAGTTCCCATCTTTGATTTTCTCATCTTCTTTTGATCCATCCCGATTTCACAATATCTTGCGGAGCAAAACCCACAAATTTTTCTTTTTTTTTTTTCTCTGAATTTGCAATGGAGAAATCTGGGTATGGTAGGGATGGAATATACAGGTCATTGAGACCTACTCTTGTTCTTCCTAAAGATCCCAATTTGTCACTTGTTCCGTTTCTCTTCAGAAATTCCAATTCTTACCCTCATAAATCTGCTCTTATTGATGCAGATCTATCAGTAACCTTATCTTTTTCTCAGTTGAAATCCATTGTTATTAAGGTTTCCCATGGATTGCGTCATTTGGGTATTTCTAAAAATGATGTTGTTTTGATGCTTGCTCCTAATTCCTACCAATTCCCCATTTGTTTCTTAGCCGTAACATCCCTTGGTGCTATAGCTACAACTGCTAATCCTGTTTACACAGCCGCTGAAATTGCCAAACAGATAAAAGATTCTAATGCCAAATTTGTTATTACTGTGCCTGAATTGTGGAACAAAGTTAAAGATTTCAATTTGCCTGCTGTCTTTTTAGGACCTAAAGAGTCTTTATCTTTGAAACCCAATTCAGGAATCAAAAGCTTTCATGATTTGGTTGAGCTAGGAGGTTCTAATTCTGAATTTCCTGTCAATAATGTGAAGCAAACTGATGTAGCTGCTTTATTATATTCTTCAGGAAC
>CATIWF010246683.1:0-12337 GCA_949630135.1 Balakata baccata | reverse complement strand
AAAAAAAAGGTTGACCATAGGGAAAGAGAGAGGGGATTGGATAGAGGCCTAGCCTAAAGGGGCAAGAGGGGTAGGGGTTAGGTGGCAGGGGGGATCGAGGGAGGAAGGAGAGAATTTATTTATTTATTTTTAATATAACTGATTGGTTCATAATCGTCGGCTGACTGTTCAAGGGGCTAAATCGGACGGAAATTGTCCTCTTTGTGAGTCCTATTCGAGTTGGGATCAAAATCGGCGGTCAGCAGTTCGGTCTAATTGATCAAGCTGGTTCCGGTTCACTTTGGCCATGCCTAACCGTGTAGATAGAAGTTGAATAAAAATCATGGAGTTTTCAGTGTATTAAAAGTCTTGGAAAAAGAAAATAATAAAAGCAGTAGTAATATAAATATTTATGAATTATTTGTTTTTTCTTAATATGTAAACTTTTAAATTAAATATGGATGTTTAAGAATTATTTCTTTTGCTTTAATTGTGAACTTTTATATCTATATGATAATAATTTCATTATAAATTATTATATTTTTGTGCATGCTAAATTAATTATTTTATTATGTAAAATTCTGATATTCATATATTATTATTTATAATTTTTTTAACTTGAAAAAAATTCAGCATGGATGTAAATCCCCACGAGGCAAGGATGAAGACAAAGCTATTCCCATTAGTATATTTTGTTAAATTTTGGATAAACTTTTAGTAAATATTTAATAAATATATGATATATTTTTTGGTCAATTTTGAAAAAGTATTAGGTAATTTCAATTTTTACTAATTTTCCAATAAGTTTTGGGTATATCTTTAGTAAATCTTGGTATACCTTGTATATATATCTAATTGTAAACTTTGGGTATACTTTTGGTTATTTATAATTCAGTTTGATAAGTTTACACTAAAAATCTATAATCAAACCAATAAAGTCGGTTTTTAAATACTTTAATTTTTAACCAAATTAATCATTATTAAAAATATTAAAACTAATGCTATTTTGATTTGGTTTGGTTTGAACGGTTTGATAAATAAATGAATGAACAAATTAAAACATCATAAATATTCAACAAAACATTAGCTTTGTTAGAGAAGTGCTTTAAAGAGAATCACATTTAGCACCATATGTATACTTTACATTGATATGTGTAAAAACATTTTCATTTATTAATGTTAATGTATATTATGAATATATTGGATCTTAAATTAATTAATGAAATCCATGATATAAATATAGTATGAAGGAAATTATGATGAGATCATGATAATGAAATTCTTATAATGTGTAATTATGTTTACATCCAAATCATCCCTAACCATAAGATCAATGAGATGAGACATTACTGATCCGGATAGGCTATCACATATTTTACTTATTGATTGAATCAAATAGTAATTCTCATAAACTATAAGCATGGAATAGTTAGAGTTAACATGTAGATACTTGTTAAAGTAGTCAAACACATTGGAGACTCGTTGTGAAATTATCATATGAGTATTCTAAACATATGTTAATGATAATTTCATCATAGCAATGACGCAAATATCTTTTGATTTGAGGTGGTCAAGGCTATTTTGGGTACTGATCTTGTACTTTGACTTCATTCCTTGTTACCTCCGGGAGAGGTCACTCATAGTGTGGTGATTGGGTACAACTTGAGCTATTCAAAAATATTTGGATAGTCAACAGAGGATTAATTGCTCCTGTTAGAAGGAGAGTATATCCACGACCTCGGAAAACTTTAGCCAAAGTAGGATTGTCTCTAAGAAGGTTTTCGGAGATACATTTTTATGAGTAATGAGTCTCGGTGACAAGTACTAACATCATTTAGACTAGATGTGACGTAGTCAGTTTAGTGAGAACTGACACTTAGACTATGTTCTGAACCGAGTGGGGTATAGTGAGCGTGAAATGACGAATTGCATATATATTGTCTATGGAGAGATTCTCAGTTAAACCACCGATTTTCTGGTAAATTAGAAGTCATAATGTATTGCTATATACCACTTATGACTTACTCAAGATCAAGTATTGATTTGAGTGGCCAATATAACCGGGAACCTAATGGATCACATACATTGAATGTGCAAAAAGGAAGTAAAATAAGCAATTGGATTGGATCCAAATAGAGAGAGAAAAGTATAGTCCAGACAGCTTCTGGTCGGGATATATATATTCCGATTGGAATTTGCTACTGGACCAGACTTGCACCTGTTCCTAATCGGGATATGGAATGTCACGATTGGGAACCGCCTGATTTGGATATTTCTCAATTGGAAAAAGTGTGTCTCGATCAAGACCGATGTCAGAATGGAAAATCTAATCTGATTATGATTCTTTGAGCGATGATTCTGAATCCTAATTGCTCAAGGGCTATAAATAGTTCATTTTCTGACATTCAGAAAAAACTACTCACAAAGAAACAAAAGTGTTTTCATTATTCCTTCTTCTCCCATGCATCTTCTCTTACTAGCTCAAGAGATGTGCAAATCCCATAGCCAAAAGGTTTTTTTCTTTGTATCCTTCATGTAGACTATTATTAAAAGTGATATTAGGAAAGACTACTGTGGTTTGCAACAACACGATAAGGTGAAACGAATGACGGAAGCTCTAATAAAAGGTAATCCTCTTCAAACCTCCTGTGATTGGATAAGTGGTTAAGATTACATAGGTTGTTCTGTTGTTAATGATTACAAAATTTTAAATTCCGTTACACTTATATATGTGATATGCATGGTGTAATCCCAACAAGCTTAATATGTAATATGAAGTCACTAAATTGCGATCAATAATTATTCCTTTTTTTGTTAATTTGTTCATAAAGTAGAAAAACTTAAGTAATTAGAACGAATAAAAGAACTAACAAATACAAATAATAACCATCTAAAAAATAAATAGAATTAATTAATACTCGTTTTATTGATATGAAAAATAGATTATGTAAATACAAATTTTCAATGAACTAATATTAAAAAGAAGACTACGTGATAAAAATGTGCTAAGATTAAAAGTTAAGATATTTCTCTATAAAAATAAAAAAAAATGTTTAAAGGTATGAGTAATTAAGAAGTTTATAATATTAGGAAACTTGAAAATTATATATATATTAAAAGAGAGGCTATATTAGTGGTTTGGTTCGGTTTTAATAGATTTATATTTTTTTAATCTAAAATCAAACTAAAAAATCAATTTATAAAAATTTTAAAACTATAACAATTCATGAAACCATCATTTTTGGTTTGGATTGAATTGAATCAATTCTATTTGGTTGGTTGGTTAATTTTTGTGCAGTCCTATTTTAGTTTCTTTGGCTTGACTTTTAAGTGTAGATATTTTTATAATATTTTTAAGAAATTTTGACATTTTTGAAAATTCTTTAAATATATGTATTTTCATAATATTTTAGAAGATTTTTGATATTTTTGAAAATTTTCTTATGATAAAACATATGGGTTTGACATAAAAATTTTGAATTAAATAATAGTACTAATAAAATATATCAAACTTTAGGAGTAAATAATAATTTTTTTAAAAAATAAAGATAATGTTATTAACTTATTTAATTTGTAAATTTAGATTCAATTATATTAAAATAATTGATTAGAGAGATAATAAAACATAATAAAAATTTGAGCACTTAAATGAGAAAATGTCATAATTGAGGGACCAAAAGATAATTTTTTTTCCTAAAAATCTAAGCCGCAACACAAATGTACGCGTGGCCACCGCCGGCGGCACCACACCACCCCCAATGTGATACCCAAAACACAAAATTTGCAGCATGTTTGCCTTAAACCCCGTTTTAATTTCTAAGCCAACACCCAACGATTTTATCTTCAAAACGAACGGAGAATACCAACGAGTTCGAATTCAGCTCTATCGCTTATCTGCTTCACCAGAACCACTAGCATTAGCAATGGTAATTGCAAGCTACATATCAGTGACCTCAACCACTACACCCATCTCCCAAGATCCCTCACTATCACCACCCTTACCTAATCCAAGACAGACCAAAGTGATACTGCCCAGAAAGAAGTCATTGAAATGGTCTACAGGTGTGGCACCAGGGGAGTATGGGGGTCCACCCACCACCACAAAGCTCCGCAAGTACTGGGGAGGCGAAGATGAAGACCCTTTAACTTCTGATGAGTTCATTTGGAACAAAGATTTCATGGGTCGCATGAAGAGATTTGTTCAGGACCCTGATATGTCCTCTATTGAACAACTTACTTCTGTTAAGGTTGTGTTTTTAAATATAGCTCATATGGGTTTCTTCAGTTTGTTTATCTATATGTGCTTAAGCTAAATTTTGTTGTTTTATTTTCAAGTTAGATGTTTGGAATGGGATGAGTAGTTGCATTAGGCTTTTCTTTGATAAACAATATAAGGGAAGGGAGAAAGAAATCAGTATGGTATTGTTTGATGTTTTTGCATTCTTTGTCATATTCTTGCTGATATTGTTCACAACTTTTTGTTTGATAAGAAAAAAAGAATTTCAATTCGAAAAGTTTCCACCATTACATGTTGTACTGCATTTTCAAGCATCAGGTAAAGCAAGACTTAGTACTACTACAGTTATTAAATGGAGAAAATGCAAACCCTTGTTTTGTTTTAGATTTATGTCATTTCCTTTATTCCATCTGGTTGTGATAATTAACGTATTTTGTCTGAACAGGAAGAGCCTTCTGGATTTCTAAGTCTAAACAGAGTTATGAGTCTAGATAAGTATGTCAATACTTATAAATAATGCTAAGTTAAAAGTGATTCCTTCAAGAATATAACCCCCCCACCCCCACCCCCTTCTCCTTTTTATTTCCATTTTTTTAACATTCATTCTATTACATGCATTATCACAGCTTGGAAGTTGATTTGACTAAAGAGCTTACTCAAAATTCAGAACCGGTGTCTGGACTATCAGTTGAGACTTCAACCAAGGTTGAGATGGATACTTCTAAATTTTCAAATCGCTGTTTTGCAATTAGATTGTTTCTTATATTTTTGGGAATGTAATGATTCTCAGGGAAATATTAGCACTTCCACTAAATGGAGATTGGCTCCAACACGTCGTGAACAAGAGAAGTGGGATAAAGCGACAAAGGCTGCAACTGGTGGCAGTGTAAGTTCCTTAATTAAGCTTACAAAATAATTGCAGTGAACTACCATTTGTACATTATCAGAATTCTTTAACGTGTTAGGTTTTCCTTCTCTTGTTAAAATTTTCATTTCTTCTGTACTTGACTAGGGATTACTCTTAAATTGGTTCTCCTATTCAGTTATTGCATCTGATATCATTTTTGAAGGATGCTTTTCAGTTCTGGTTTTGATTTGCATATGCCATGTAGGATGTGATGTTAAGGGAAATAAGAAAGCCTCGAGGTGACCCTGAATTATTGGCTGCTCAGTCAAGGGAGCAATATCTAAAGGTACTTTACCATGGCTTCTGGGTTAACAAAGTTTTTTTTTTTTTTAATTATGCTATTATTATATTAGAGTACAAACTTATATCGAGCATTGCCTTTTTAACTTCCATGGGTGAGATTTTTTCCTAATACTTTTGGCAGTTGAAGAACAAGTTGAATGTTCTAACATTGGGCATAGGCAGTGTTGGATTGGCTTCAGCTTTTGTCTCATATTCTCCTGAAATTGCAGCTAGGTAAAATATATACTTAAAAATATAGGACAGAGATCACTAACTGTTGCTAAATTTTGCAGCTATTTTGTTTTAATTTAATGGGTTAACTTGATGATCTATCATGAGTTGCCTATATACAACTTAAAATGAAAAATAAGAAATAGGCATCATTGAATAACTGCATCATGCATACCCTCGCTCACACTAAACAATTGAATCTGACTTTGTTGTGATTTGGTTGTGAAGCAAACTAATGTGATTCCCTAGATGATTGATGTTGCTAGACATGGACTCAGACCTTTGTGTGGTTAACTAATGCAGCTTCTAAATTGCCTTTGCCAGTAGACACTCTTGACTAAAATGGTTATGACTTGCTTGGAAAACTAAATTAAAAACTTTTATTTCCTTTGAAACTATGTTCATAGACCTTTCAAATTATATAAGGCTCCTTGACGAAGTTTATTTTGAATGTATTGGGTTTCTCCAATGTTTGCCAAGTTTACAATGCTAGTGTAATGATAATACTAATTTAAGTAAAAATAAGGATTTGAAATAACCTAAGCTGGCCTTGTCTTCAACCTTGATTTCTCATTCAATTACAACTCCAAATAACCATTTGAGTTATTGCAATATTTGTGCAATGCATACTAAAATTAAATTAATCACTCTCTATACTCTATCTAACCAAATATTTTAGTTTACTTTATGCAAGCAGCTTTGGTGTTGGTCTTGCTGGATCTTTAGTGTATATGCGTATGCTTGGTACCAGTGTTGATTCCATGGCAGATGGAGCCAAGGGCCTTATCAAGTATGTATCACTATCCTTTACTCTTATAGAAGTTAGCCATCTTGATATTACTATCCTAAGATAAAACATCTTGAGATTACTGTTTTAGATGTTAGCCATTTTAATCCTCTTCCAGTTAGAAAGATAAAATGACTAGTTCAAGATATTAAACACACTTTAGATAATAAAATGAAAAATAAAGAACTATATCTATGATGCTCTATTTACTTTATTGTCATGCGTTTTAATTTATTTATGAAAGCCTACCTACCATTTTACTTAAGCAAAAAATTATGGTGTTGACTTAACTTCTAGGGGTGGGAAAGAAGAAAATTACCAGTTGCAATTGTCTTTGTCTGATGAGAAGGTTTGTCTTTCTCTGATGAGAAGGTTAAATATGTACACGAATCCAATTATTGTCAAAATTATGAATATCATTTAAGATGGAAGGAATGAGACTGTTGGATTCAATTAGGGGTTCCTTAAACACAATTACACTTGCATAGTATAGAAAATAGTAATTTGTGTAGCTTGATACACAGGGATCTGTAGGAAGATTCTTTTATAAAGGGCTTTAAATATTAGAGTTGCATTTGAAATATAATTTAATATAAATTCTAATCTATTTATAATTGGCATAATTTTTTTTTCCTTTAAGAATATGTAACTTTAATTGATAAGAATAGATTATAGCTATTCTAATATTTTATTGGGACTCATCTTCTAATAAAAATGATAAGCAAAGAGCATCTTTTGATCCATGAACTATTTCAGTCCCCACTTTTGTTGTGCTCTATTATATCCCCAAACATTTATTTTAGCAAATATTGGGTCCAAGCATGGGCTCAGTTGGTAAAAAATGATAGTTCAGATATCCAATTTGTGCTAAAATAATATTACATTAGTTCCTTGAACTATCATTTTTCTCCTGTTAAGTCCTTGTTTGGACCCAAGGTGTGCCAATATAAATGTTTTAGGATGCAATAAAACAAATAAAATTTCAGGAACCCCGAAGTTGCTCAAAACATTGTTTGCATACCTCAATTGTGAAAGTCACCTATTGCACACCTGATGTTGTAAAAAGTATAATATTTGTTCCTCTATGAGACACGTGGCAAAGAGTAGCAGAGAGCACAATTTTTTTTTTTCCAAGCACATGAACTGTTTCTCTTCTTAGTCTCTACTGCGTGTTCTTATAGGGGTGCAAATGTTACCTCTTTTATAACTTGAGGTGTGCAATAAGTGACTTTCAAAGTTGAGGTAAGCAAACAGTGTTTTTATACAAGTTCAGGTCTCTGTTTATATATTATGCCTATACGTAATAGTTTATGGACCAAAATATACTTTTTTTTTCCCAAAAAGATGATATTGTGAATAATTTTTAATTATTTCAGTTTAAAATTTTAGAAAATTAGCATTTTGAAATGTTGCACTCAGGTTGATTTTAACAGTTCCTCTTTCTTTTGGCTTTAATTTTTTTATGCTAGATATTAGATTTGGTCTTAACTAAATTCTCGATTACAAAGTTATAGCAACTGCAGCAATTTTCCTCTCTTTCACTCAGCAGTTTGAGAGGTTGGTATGCTATGGGCTAGGAGGAAAATTGGAGTTATGTTCCTTTAACTGACTTTTTCCTCGCTTCTCAAACAAGAGACAGACAAATTCCCTTCTATTTAGCTTCTGATGTTTCACAAAGAATCATTTATTTTTGTTATTGGTGGCAATACGAACTAAGAATGCTTTAGAAATTTTTTTTCTAGCACTTGAAGTACATTGGAAAAATATTATTTTCCAATGATATATGAGTATTGGCACACTTGCACCAATAAATTTTCTCTCTGCAGTTAGATAAAATCATACGAGTTAATTGTACAAAAAGAAAGCTGAGTATGGATTGTGTCTAGTGGTAACCGAAAGGGGAGCTGGTTAGTACACTAATGTGTCTAAGTTTCTCTCCTATAATTTCTTTTCGTTAATTTTTGAAACTGTGAAAAATGCTAATTTTAAAAGCAAAAGCTCCTTTCTCAAATTTTCCTGAAATGAAATTGTTACCTCTTCGACTAGGAATACTTTTTTGATTGATCATTTTTCCTAAGTGGCCCAAATACTGAAAAATGTGGATAATGGTTTCCTATAAAATGCTTTTGCAAAGCATCTTTTTCTCAATTTGTCTTATATGAATATTATTAAGATCTTTCCTAGAAAAATCTGTCACAGATATGTTCTGGACCTGATGGAAGTGACCTTTTTCTCCTCCTAAATTCTGATTTCTTCTTCTTAGCTCGGCAGTGATTTTCCTTGCAGGGGGGCAGTTGGGCAGCCAAGACTTCTAGTTCCTGTACTCTTGGTCATGCTTTATAACCGGTGGAATGGGTAAGTGTTTCCTTCCTGCATCATACTATTGAATTTCACATAGACTTTACTGTTGGCATGAAGTTCTTTTCCAAAATTATTTCATGATTTTTGATAGTTTGACTTTACAACTGTTCTTTTTGTTTTTTTATTATTACTTTTTTTTTTATGAGAATTTTTTACTTTCTGGATGCATTTAGTTTGGTCTCCTAAAAACTTGGAGTCAAACTCCACCAGTGCTGATGGGGATCTTCTGTTTCAGGATTGCTGTTCCAGATTATGGATTTATGCACTTAGAATTGATACCAATGTTGGTGGGATTTTTCACGTACAAGATTGCAACTTTCATTCAAGCTCTAGAGGATGCACTTTTTGCAGCTGTTGAAAAGACAAGTACAAGATGAATTTTCCATATGCAGGGGGATGATTGCAGAGTCTGCAGTTTCTTGGACCATATTATTAGGTGTCAGTCACATAAAATGTAAAACTTTTGATGTATATTTTAGTCCAAATTACCCAAAAAAAAAAAAATCTATATTTTCAATTTTTTAATTAAATGAACTAGCTTTTAATATTTTATAAATTTAGAAAATTCTATCAATTTGATATAAGGAATTTATGATGCATACGAACTTTTCGATAATATATATATATTTTTTTGCTGCTTAAGCGACTGATTCATTAATATTTTATAAGCAATTTGTTTGTGCACAGGCAAGATAATGTTGATATTTTAATAGTAATGACATTGATTAAACAGTTGATTCATAGTTGTTTAGTCAACAAAGAAAATATATTTATTGAAAAATTCAGACAAATTAGCAATTTCTTATATCAAATTGATCAAAATGTTGAAATTGATAAAATGTTAAAAATTTATTCATTTAATTGAAAAAATTGTAAGTATAAATTATTTTTGGTACGATCTTGAAAGGTCAGGATTTTTCTTAACAATATAACTTATATTTTAGGCAAATAATAGAAAAAAATCTGAACGTTCACATTTGTATAAAAAATGATATGTATTTTCAATTTTTTTTAATTAAATGAACAAACTTTTAATGTTTTATCAATTTAGAATTTTTACTTAATTTGATTGAAAAAGTTATTGACTTGTCTCAATTTTCTGAAAATATTTTTTTTTGTTAGTTAAGTGATTGACTTATCAATATTTTATATGTAATTTATTTGCTCAAAGGCAAGATAATATTAATATTGACTAAACAATTTATTTGTCAGGAAGTTCAAATTGTTAGCATATAAACAAATAAACGCAGCAGAATAAAATCATAATCAAATATAAAATTTAGGATTCTAAACCTTAATCAAACAATATTTTACAACTCTCGTAAAATAAAGATCAAACTATTTTTCATATGATCAAATGTATAAAAAATTATAGATTGAGAAATACCTCTTGTAGCGCAGAAATCTAATCTTGATTGATTTCTAGCTATCTAGCTCTCCAAGCGTAAAACTTCTAGTCAGTCCACACCAAGAAGCAGAAACAGCAATAGTGAAATCCTTCACAGTAGAATTTGATGTTCTTAGCTATGGAAAAGACACGTTCTCTATATTTTTTGATAGATGAAGAAAATAATAATAATAATAATTTTTTAAAATAAGATAATATATATTATTTCAAAAAAGAGATATAATCTAATTAAATATCTTTTGATAAGTTGAGATAAGTTAACTCTTATAAAACTTAATCTCTAAAATTAATTCTAGGGCATTTTAGATATTTAATAAAAATCTCTCACTTGTACTAGAATCAATTTTACTTTCTATTAGAATTTGATATAAAAAATAAGCTACAAAACATGTTTCTATTTTAGTTTCTCTTAACCTTAACTCTTATAATTGAACCTAAATCACATCAGATATATAGGTGTTAGACTTCAAGTCTGCTAGCACTTTGCAAGTCATGCAAGTCCAACTTATAAGCTGCTCTTACTTCTCTTATTGTGTGTGACTTTCTAGGTTCATTACTGAGTTGGCTATAAGAAACATTATGACACTTCATAATCACTAATAATTGGTATTATCACAATACCTTTAGAGTTCTCATAAGTCATGAGTGATACCTAGCAGTATATCATGACTACCCAGACAATGATAAAATTTGTTTCATGATAAATCTGTTATGATTTAGATTACCATATGATTAAATACTTCCATTATGTAACACCATCGACTTTCCCACATGCATTATGACATGCATTACATTTAGACATATTCAATTTATATATGTCATTCATATGAAATACATGCATACAAAGGAATTTTAGCTAGAACGTGCTCACAAGGTAGACTTGCCACGGGTGGGTTTATCGCAATAGGAACAAGTCGTACGTGTCTAGTTATAATTTAAATAAGGATACAAGATAATGAAAATGAAATTAAATAAAAGGATTAAATTTGAAACAAATGAAATTTGGCATAGTGAAATTAATTAAAGTAGATAATTTGATTAGATAGTATTTTTGGCACTAGGTACATGAAAATATGTAGAAAAAAAAAATTAATTATTATTATTATTTATTTAAATAAATTAGAAAAGTAAGAAAAAAAAGACAAATGAAAATTTGAATGAGATAAAGTTGGCTAAGTTAAGTCAAATTAGGTAGCTCCTTATCCATTCACCCGATTGTTTTCTGTTCTTCTTCTCTCCATTTTCTTCAGTTCTCCTTCAAAAGCTCCAGCCAAAAATTGGTTCTCAGGTGAGTAATTATTCCTTCTTTGTTGTTAATCATGATTTGGGTGTTGATGGGTTATGGTTTATGGTAAGAAAGTTGCTAAATATTATGTACCAAAGTTCTCGAATTCTGCTTCTGTACTACTAACTTGGAGTCTCATTTTCTTCATGTTAGATACCGATTCTGAAAAAGTACAAAACATGAAACTTGTAGATTTATGTCTTATATTTATGGCTATAAATGGTTTTGCAAGATTTTATGTTTGTGGAAAGATATTGGCATCGGACTGAAACTGGTTCCATTAAGGAACCTAGCTGAATTATCTACTGTTTTAATTCTATTTCTATATGATAGAATCAGTACTTGATGAAACTCAAAAT
The DNA here is from genome assembly GCA_949630135.1 of Balakata baccata. Taxonomy (NCBI): domain Eukaryota; kingdom Viridiplantae; phylum Streptophyta; class Magnoliopsida; order Malpighiales; family Euphorbiaceae; genus Balakata; species Balakata baccata. The sequence goes on along the minus strand of CATIWF010246683.1, from coordinate 501 downwards.
ATGAAAGTTGTAGATATATGTGTTATCTAATTGTATACCAAATTTCAGGACCAGATTATAGGCGGATATTGAGTTATAGGCAAGAGAATCATGCCTGTTCCATATTGAAGCTATCTGCTTAGTATCCTAGGCAGATCCAATCAGTTGTTTACCAATTTTGAGTTCCTTATAGACATAATTTGTAAATGGTCAAAACATGAACATTATAGGTACATGTCTTTGCTAAATTTTGATAAATTTTACCTCAATATGTTATGTATATCGTGAGTTATAGCCTTCACAAGCCATACTGATACGGATGTCAGCCCTGTTTCTGACCAGTCACAATTACTCTACCATATGAGGACTTTAGAGATAGAATGGATGAAAGTTGTCACCAATTAAAAATATTCCATTTTAACATATCTATGTTCATAGAAAGTTTCATACAAATATGACTTACACGTTGTAAGATATGAAGAAGCAAAATTGGTGTCCTAAAACTGCCTAAGGTTAAAAACA
>CATIWF010246670.1:0-10152 GCA_949630135.1 Balakata baccata | reverse complement strand
GAAAGTGCCATTCTCATTGATCTTAATTTGCCAGGATTGGTAAACTGAAGCTGAATTGAAAATGGGTAACTCCCATTACCTGAATCACTAAAGAGTAGAAATGGTTCTAGTACTAATGACTGATTATCCTCAATAATATTGGTTCCCACACAAATAGTTGAAGCTTTTATGATATAAAATAGAATACAAACTATATAATATGAACAACATTCAATTCGAAATTTAACAAGGAGGCATGTCACGTGGTGGAGGAAGCAACCCTTCTTTGCGATGCTTGCCATTCAGAACGATAAAGACACTGTTTATACCCCAAGTAAGGTGCCTTTCGAAATGACAATGTAAAACCCAAACTCCTGTCCCATTTAAAAAAAATATAATTAAGTAGTAATTAACAGTAACAATAATAAATGTCAGAGACAATCCCACATCGAAATCAAAAGATTAAGAAAAAGAATAAGGGCTTATAATAGTGATAGAATCAAGTTCAGTGTAAATCATTTTGAAATAAAACCATAATTATTAAATCTGTTTAGACTCATCCAAATCTAATAATAACTTAAATAGCTAAATTTGGTTCACAATGGATAAACATCTAAATAACAAAGTAATATAATCAATGGATAAACATCTAAATAAAAAAGTAATATAACCAACCAATTGGGCTAATTACATCTATTATGAAATAGTCGCAAAAGAAAAGAGAAAGTTTATGGTCCAATATCCAAATCCAGCCTCCATCATGTATTAAAAAAAAGAAAAAGGAAAATATAACCAGGATATAATTAGGTAGTTGAGTACCTGGATTTTGAGCAGAAAATCGAATCGAACCGCAGCCCAGCCATTTAGAGGGACAGAGACAGTATTTCTTAGAGGAGGATCAACAAGATTGTAATTTTGAGGGCCTTTATCCTTGTCAAAATTTCCAAATCCCCACCCAACAACATAGAAACTAAATCCATGAAGATGCATAGGATGATCAATTCCTCCAATCAAACTTGTACCTTGAAAAACTATTTCCACTGTGGAGTTGAATTGCAGAACTTTAGCTTCCGTCCCTCTTCTTGGTATTTGCAGTATCAGTGGCAAAAATGGCTGGGTAAAATTGAAAATAAGTGGCGGATAACTGGGAAAATTATATCCTAACACTCCCTGAATATGGTAATAGTAAGCTTCAAGCACATCAATTGATGGGTTCTGAAAGCTGATATTACTCATGCTAGCTGCCAAAACTGTAGTATTTGGGCCTTCACAGGATCGATTTTCAGAGCAAGGAAAGGTATTGAGAGAAATAGTGATGAAAATTTTGGAAGTGATCTCTAATGGAACATTAACTGGATGGTCTTAGTGGCTAAACTCCTGAGGCTAGTTGAAGAGGCAAAGGCAGCATTTGTGCCATTAAAATCAGGTAATTGGGGCAAAATAGGAGATGAAGATTGATAATGATCTTCATTGTATTGGATTAAGGCAGTCGTGGTTGTGTTATCAAAAAATATGTTTGGGCTGCTTGTGTAAGACCTAGCAGCCATGTAATATTGGCCAGGTTTTTTATTAGCATTTAATAAAACATCCAGTGTTTGCCCTGGTGCTGTTGCTATGGCTTGGTGTAGCTCGCGTCTGCTCCGACCACCGTCAGGGTATGGTTCGCCACCCTGTAGAATAGATACGCGGTAGATATGTCTTGCCTGTTTCCACAACTAGCCTGTATGTTCCTGTAATTACATGTTAGAAATTAATTCGGTTCGGTAGGTCCATGCTCATAATTCTCCTCTCTACCTGTTTACAATTAACAATCTTTTTTTATTATTTTTTTTTGACAGCTATAATTAATAAAATCTGTATATAAAAAAAATCATACTGACAAGGAATGTTATCATATTAAGGCATTGTTTGCTAATATCAAATCATTTTATAATCTAGTTTGACTATAAAAATAATATAGTTTAACTAATAATTTTTGTTTAGTAACGTAACTTATTTAGAAAAAAAAATAGATTATAATCTTCTAAAAAAAGCTTTTGAAGAAATAGTATTCAAAAATAATATAGGAGATTGTGATTTTTCTCTCTTTATGACATTTTATAATAAATAATTATTAAATTATATAAAATATAATTATTAATTTATTTAATTTATACATATATAATAATAATAGAATACTGAACATATTTATTATATTAGAATGACATATTTAATATAATTTTTATAATATATTAAATGTATATATATTATGTAATTTGTTTGTATTATGTATTTAAATATATTTTATATAACATTTTAATTAATATAAATATATTCTTTTATCTCATTTTATATTTTTCAACTATCTTTTTATCTGGTTTTACCAAATACTTTTAATTATATCATATAAATTATCAGCTACTAAATTTTCAGATACTAGATTATCAATTTAAAACTAAATTATCAGCTAATAACTAGATTATTAGATAGTTTTACTAAATATAGCTAAGTAAAGATATTTATAATCCATTTTAAATGAGTAAAATAGATATCATTTTAAATTAAAATTTTTGTTCTAAGATATTTGATATTTTACGGTTATCAATATTAAGTATTTTATATTCTATTATATTAATTATTTATAAAAATTAATTATTTTAGAGCAATATATAGTATTTTAATTATATTCTAAATACGTTTTTTGATTATTGTATAAAATCTTAAAGTAACAGTACTAATGCACACCTACTGACCTACACCTAAGTCTAAACCCCTTTCTGTTGGCTGCCTACCGACAAGGCCTAATTAATGCTGAGAAAAATTATTTTATTATATTTTGTTTCTATTTCTTCATTAATTTTTTTTTTGAAACCCATTTCATCATTAATTAGAATGATAAATATTTGACGGTCACCTTTTTAAAAGACAATAATTATTATATTTATGAATAATTAAATTCGAATTGAAAACAACAGTAAGTTAAGCAAACATGGAAAACTCAAACCAAATATTTGTAAGCCTTTAGAGATCAATCGAGATAGAAAAGAAAACCCAAAAAAAAAAAAGAAGAAAATAAGTGCTTCAGCAAATGGAAAAAAGGCTGCAAATAAAAGGCCAACACATTTTATACTACAATTTATTGCCACCACAAGTTCATTAAACATGTGATACAGAGCAAAAACATTGAACCTATGAAATATGTATAGGTCGTAATTTTCGCAAAACATTGTGGAAACTTACCAATCGTTGGATGTTCAGAACTTCTAAAGTGAATATGCAAAAATAGGTAGCAAAAATGTTCAATTAATGGAGTGCTAAGTGTCAGACAAATCTGAATTAAGCACAAATACAATTTTTCGTACCTCTCATTACACTGAGAAACTTTTAATTGACTGATGGATTAATTTGTTTTAAAAACTATAGGCATTCATTGCACTTTAAATAAGGTGAAAGCATTGGTAACATGAGTAAATTACAAGGTAAAAAATCATAGGCATTGACAGAATCTATGGAATTGTACTCATACATGTCCCAAATGTACTGCAGCTTCATTATGCAATTTCCAAGTGGATGACTATGGTCCAGGATTCATAAATGCACTCAGCATCTTGAAAGATAATATTAACAGAATAGAGTTCAGTAATGCATTTTAAGAGAAAACAGTAAGTAATCCATCACTAGAGAAGAAAGAGAGATAAATTAAGCTTGTGGTACTCAGCAGAATTGTACCAAGTCAAAATGTGAAAAATTATGCAAATTATCAGTTAAATTTGGTCTTTATTCAGGATTTAGCAACTGAAAACGTTTACATCTTATTATCTTAACAAGAGCAAGCAATCATATGTAGTCTCACATTCGCACTAGTAACAAAAGAATTTTAGACCAAAACCAACTTCGAAACAAAGCCTTAATGTGTGTGCTATAACTCAATGCTTATCCATTACTAAGGAATAAAATAAAATAAGAGTTGAAGATTTCACTAACCTTTTTTCTCTATTCCTGCTAGAAGGAGATTCAATTGTATGAGTGCAAGTATCCTTTCTGGCCCCATTGCAACCACAAAATATCCAATGCAATTATGGAGCTGCAAAGTTTAAAAAGAGGGCACTGATCGAGTTAGTAAACACAATTTTGAGAATATTATTTATTGTCTAGTATGTAATAAAAAGCATATCCCAATGAAGATAAACTTAGTATTGAACATAAACCAGAATACAAACCTCTCAAATACAAATGAAATTCACATCTGGTAATTTATTGTAGGAAAAATCAACCAATTTAAATACACCAAAGCAAATATATTTCACAAGTACAAAGATATCATCTATTTTGCAAATATATTTTGCAATGTAAAATAGCTTTCTCGAAATGAAACAACATTATGTATTATTGTTCACTTGTCTGAAGAATGTCCATACACATATATGCTCATCAACTGGACTTAGGAAGTACTCTTTCCATTACCTATTATTAATTACCATCCCTAAAAAATGGAGGAAGGGAACAAATTGAAGAGAGAGGAATGGATGGATACTTAAGAGATACACAATAATACAGAGAAATAATAAAGAGGAGAAAATCATAAAATTTATAAAATAGATAGAGGGAATGCTGAAAAAAGGATAAATAAACATGAGATATGGATGTATAAGTCCTCAAATACTTAAAAAGAGTTCAAAAACCAAATTTATAGTTGAAAGACTAATGGTATAGGCTTGATTCTATTTTACTCTTACAGCAGACCAAATTTGAAGTTACATGTAATGCTATGCAAATTGAAAAGCAAGAACATCACTCAATAGGGCATCCATTTCATGGAAGAGTTATACAGGAGTAAACAAATGAAGGCAACATATGGTACCTGGTGATATGCATGCAACTATATTAGAAAATAAAATCACTCAGGGTTGTCTCTATTATTGAGAATTGAAATTTAAATGTGAAGTTTTTACTATACATGGAACATAGTGGAATTGCATTGAACTCTTGGTTTATCAATATAAGTGAAAACAAAGTAAAATACTAACCTTCACTTAATAAGGGAATGAACCTCCTTCTCAATAAATACCTATTTCCAAACTTATTTGATTTAGGCACATATGACATTTTAATAAAATGAATAAATTGCTACATATCAAATTCTACTCTACTATGTGGTGAAATAACAGAAGAAATGTCATATTTGTACTCCAAGAAAAAAGACAAGATATTAGTGGTAGGTAGGATTAAATCAGATTGCTATAATTAGTTAGCATTTAAACAGATTACTAGCCTAGTAGAGTTATGTACTTATCAATAAAATATAAAAATGGGAATTTAGCTGCAAATAATATATTATTAGGCTAACAAAAACATAATATAATCCATGTATAAAAAGCTAATAAAAATATGCAAATAAACCATAATTGACCATATTAAGCAAAAAAGTGATGATTAAAGAAACTGAGGAAACATACAAAGCTATGGAAACAAAATTAGAACAAGAATCTAATAAAGCTCAAGATCATGCAAAAAAAATCCATAAGGATAACATATAACTCAAAAACCAAAAAAAAAAAAAAAAACAGGATCATGCCATGAATTAAAAAGCCCAAAAATTTGCGTATAAGGACCACTAGAATGAAACTTATTATACTGCATTCAGATAAAAGGAACACTTACTTAGATTGTCAATAGTCTAGCCATGGAGGAGGAAGAGCTTGACTAGCCATGAAGCTCTATAATCTGACTACATATAAAAAAAACAGTCATACTAAATAAAAATAACAAAGACTGCCCTGAATAATAGTAAAAGAAAGTAATTGGTATAAATAAACAATAAAGTATAGATATAGAGATAAAGAACAAGATAGAAGATATGAAACCTATAAAAAAAATAGGCATAGAAGACTCAGCAATATAGTTCTAACAAAAAAGAAAGACAACTAACACAATAATTTTTGTTATTGATTGGTTGAGAAGAACAAAACTTCGTTTCTGATGAAAAATGAAAGAAAATCATAAAAGAAAAAAATTGACCCAATCACATTTCCAACAAATCACATTCAAGCATATATTACTATATGTATATTAATAATAATCATAATAATATATTATTTAATATTAATTAGCATACCAGAGAAAATATAGGAGAGAGGGATAGCATATTATAAAATCATATGACATTAACTCATAGATATGTAAATTCCTCAATAAACTGCTCTCAAGATTCTAGTGCAGCCGGTGGAATCTTTGGAAAATCTATAAAAATATAAGAAATATCAATAAAATATTAAGAATAAATCTTAAACCTAGACTTTTATCTAAGATTTCTCTATAAAAACCTTTATTCAAATTTTAATGTTATTTCTATCGAAAATTTAGTAGCACCTCTTTTAAAAACTAGACAATTCCCCTGCTTATAGGTCATAATTTTATAAAATATATCGTCATTTTAACACAGTCAATTACAATCTAGGTCTCCAAATTATTATATACTCAATTAACATACATAATCAATTTAATAGTCCATAATTTGTCCGTAATTTGACTTCACTAATAATCACCTCATAATTTGATTATAATATCTAAATATATTCTCCAATAATTCTCATAATCATGCAATCCATCAAATTACTCAATAAAATAAATTTATCACATTAATTAAATAATATATTTAAATTTCATAAATAAATTCATATCTCACTGTCTAAAAATGGCACGAAAGTGTGGTTGGTACCGGATGACTTGATTTAACGAGTCGGAGATTCTGTCTAAAAACGTTCAATTAGTGGTTGTCGGACTTCGGTGAATGGAAAATTTTCGATGGCGATAAAATGCAATCAGAGGGTACCAACAGCTCCCTTAGGATGTGGAAAGTCTAAAAGTATAAATCTTGTGTCTTGGAAGTGGCTAGAAATATCTAGATCTACAAAATTTCCGACTACTTCGGCGAGAAAACCCGAATTTCAATCAGCCTCCAGACGTTTGTTTTTGAAACTCAACCGGTGTTGTTTGAGGTTTTTGGACCTCCTAAATCCATTTCCAGCATCAGAATAGTGAAAAGAGGTCAGAAAGGTGGAGAAACGGCAATGGTAGCCTGATACTTGAATTTCATGCTGCCATTTTCTGTAGTTCCAGCCGGATTCTGGAGAAACAGAGGACACCAATGTGTAGGGAAGGTCGAAAACTACTTGTAGCCCAAATTTCGCTTTGATCGGAAATCGTTTGTATAGTATTCGGAAATATAAACGGTGGTGAGAGGAAGAGAGAGAGAGAAGAAGAAGAAGAAGAAGAAGAGAGATAGATAGAGAAAGTTAACACTATATTTATAGTAAGTAATATTTTCGTAATTTTTATATCAATTCTCAGATTTTATGAAATATTTACCCACAAAAATAATTAAATTATGTATTATGCAAATTATAGATATTACAAAGATGTTCAAGCCAACACAACATTCATAGGCACCGACTATATATATATATATATATATATATATATATATATATTGGCTATTCTTGAAACAAAGTTTTGTAGGGAAAATGAATGCTAACGAAAACTCTCTATTTTTTATTTTTTAAATATTTTTTAATATTTATTTTTTGATTGGTGGGTAAAAAGAGAAAAATATTTTAAAACAATTTTTTCTTTTTTCTTTCTCTCTTTTTATTTTCTATTCTTACTAGGCAATCAAGAGATGCATATCGAAGAATATTAAAAGAATAAAGAGTGTCTTTGGCATTCATGTTGTAGGCAAACCAATTGTCTTCCCAGCATGTTAGTCCTCTTCATCTCTATCCAATGAATGTCAATTCGTAATCTAGTAAGTGGACAAATTAAGATCTAATTTCTAATACGCCCATTAAATTTTAATTTATGTTAGTATTTAGTAAATTAAAAGTGGAGCAAAATGAGTTTCATTCATTTCATAATTATGAACTAACTTAACTATTGAAATTAATTAAGTTTACAATTAAATTAATAAATCAAATTAATTTATAAATTGTCATATATGTAAAATAAGTATTATCTCATATAAACAATAATTATAAATTTATTCATGGACCTCATCTGCACCAACAAAAATACAAAACCCATCTTTTTCTACATAAAGTTTTATATAGATTTATACTAATAAATTAATTCAATTGTACAATAAATAAATAAATATATATATATAAATTAATTGATATATTCACATAAACTAATTAAATATATATTATTATCTTATTGGATTAGTCTACTATATTGATTTAGATAAAAAAAATTTTCATTTTCTGATATAAACCAATGCTTTCAAGAACAAACATATTTATTGATAATTAGGACGACTAACAAACAATACAATTAATTTACGTTCATAGTACAAACACAATAACTAAGAAGATAATTAATTACACATTCGGATGAATGATGACACACTTAACTAGAACAAGAATAAATGATGATAACAAAAACAATTAATAACATGGCGGCATATCCGGTGGCGGCGGGAGCAACTGCCCTGCCGTGGTTTTACCGTTCTTGACTATGAATGCCATCTGCATTCCCCATGATATATGACGCTCCAAATGGCAGTGCACGTACCATACTCCTTTTCAAAATAAAATGCAAAATTAGTACAGTTATCTTAATACTTATATATATTGCAAATCAGTAGCATTCGATTTGAAAAAGATAATAATCAAATTTGAAAAAAATGATCATTAACCAGAGGCATTTAAATACATTCAATTTTTCAGTCTTCTCAATAATTATTTTAAACGATATTTACTAAATGACAGGAGAGTGAGTTGTTAGTTTTTGAAAAGTTCATTTCTTTCTGTTTAATGGGGTATATGGATTAGCAGTTGAGGGTGATAAAAATATATATTAATTTTTTTAATTAATTGACTAATTTTTTAATTTTTTATAAATTGTTTTTTTCAAAATTACTCATGGAAAAAACATGTAAGCCATGCTTAGTATTGTACTTAGAAAAGTATTTTTGGAAATAAAATTTGTATAGCATGTTTTTTTCAAAAATGAATTTAAAAAAAACAGTTTATAAAAAAATTAAAAAAATCAATCAATTAAAAAAAATCAAAATATATTTTTATTACCCTGAATAGTAATATCAAATACTCTAATATTTACTTGTCTTTATCCAAAATCAGTTTTTAAAACCAAAAAAATTAAAAATATATATTTTTTTTTTCAAAAAACTCATTTTTTCGTAAGCAATACCAAACCATCCCAAATGAAAACTTCCATAGGGTTCGCAATAATTTTCTCTTTCTTAAATGAAATTGAAACCAACCTTCAAAAAAATTGTCATGTGGTAAAATGTTATAGGACTTACCAGGGTTCTTGGCCTTGAATCTGATGGTAGCCCAACCATTCTTAGGAACAGCAATTGTGTTTTGAAGAGGAGGATCAACAAGATTATAAGTCAAAGGATCTTTATCTTTATCAAAATTGCCAAATCCCCATCCCACAACATAGAAGCTGGTCCCATGAATATGCATAGGATGATCAGTACCAGCAAGCAAATTAGTCCCCTGAAACACAATCTCCACCGTTGCATTATATTCAAGAACTTTAACTTCAATGTCCCTCATCGGCGTCTGATAAACGGCCGGAATGTCATCGGCAGTGAAGTCGAAAAACACCGGTGGCTTGTTAGGGAAATCGTCGCCGTAGATGCCACTAATGTTATAATAATAAGCTTGGAGTATATCCACAGATGTTGGTGGCGCAAAGCTTATGTTATTTACACTAGCCGCAAGTCTGGTGGAATTATTAGCACCTGTAAATGAATTAACAGAGACAGTGAAGAATAATGGAGTGGTGATGTTTACTGGAACTTCAATAGGATGATCGGAATCCGCCAAGCTTCGAAGGCGGCCTGTGAAATTAACCGATGCGAGTGTGTCGTTAAAGGAAGGAAGATAAGGCAATTTAAGGGCTGAAGATTGAGTGGAGTAATTGCCAGTGTATTGGACAATAGCTGTGGTTGTGGTGTTATCATATGCTACGCCATTGGCGCTGGAATAAACTTTGGCAGCCATGTAATAGTGGTTTGGTGGTTGGTTAGCTTGGAGAAGAACATCAATGGATTGGCCTGGGGAGATTGTTATATAGTCAGCTTTGAAAGGCTTGGTGTAGGAGGCATCTGTGCCTACAACAGTGAGTTGATGATTGGCTATGGAGAAGAAAAGAATGTCTTGTAGA
>CATIWF010246668.1:0-25402 GCA_949630135.1 Balakata baccata | reverse complement strand
AAAAAGATGAGTGGATATATGATGTGTTGCCACCACTGCTTTCCATGTTTCCATGTGCTCCCTGTCTTTTCCTCTTTACATCTCACATTGAGTTCCACATCTCCCATTGAGGTATTTATTCTCTCTCTATCTCTTTTTTTTTTTATTAATATTTTTTCTTTAATTAACTACATCATAATAGATAATAATGGAGATGGATTTTTTTTTTTTTTGAAAAGGAGATGGATTTTTATTATGTTCTACATATTAAATAGTTATATACTTTGTAATATATTTTATACAATAATTGAAAGCATACAAAAATTTAAAAGTAATTTCATTTTAAAAAATAATAACACGAGATAAGTTATATTAATTAAGAATAAATTATATTAAATAATATTTCTCCTTATTTTAGTAAGCTTTCTAACTTTTTTTCTTTCGTTCTGTACAACATCAGAATACATGCACATTCAAAAGCAGAGAAGAATGACATATTTTTTTTTAAGGAAAAAAAAAAACAGAGAAAATAAAACTCAAGATTCCATCTCTGTTTTCTTTTCACATCTCAAATTCAATATAGCCATCAGATCGATCATTTATCCATCTCCATATCCTGCTTTCTCTTCTCCACTAATCTGAACCACATCACAGTCCTGGTACCTCTTCAGTTCTGTCTTCACTCAAAGCCTTATCCTTTTTCACCCTAAACCAATCATATTCTCTTCTTCCTCACTCAATCCTCATTACTTATTATTTCCTAAAATAAATGATCCCTTATATATATCAATTCAATTGCAAATCTACAATATGCAAAATAGCTATTATTTTATATATAATTGAATTGGTTTATAAATCTGATTTAAATAGTAAAAATATCTTATCTTACCACAGTTACCGGAGCCTGAAATAAATTTTTTATTTTATTTTTAGATACCAGGATTTGATTTCAAGAAAATAATTCCCCGGTTTAATTAGATTTCCACCCCACCATTATAGAGATAAACAATAAGACAATAAAGAAAAGAGAAGTAATTGTTAGAGGTGATTCAGTAGGCAGTGTTAGCTCCCAATCCCATGCATGTTCCCCGCACATGAGCCTTATCATCACTGTTACTTAAAGCCTGGACAAAAAAGATTGTATTCCTTTGGATTGATGTATGAATATATGTGATACCAGAATCAAATTGATCAAATGAAGTTAGGATCAGCCAGAAATCAACATGAATTTATTGAACATAAAATACATACAATTGAAACTACACAAGGCTACAATAAATACATAGATTACAAGCGCATAAATAGAAGCTGAAAGCCAAAAGGGACCATATTCTATTGCTAATTTTGTGCACACAGTCAATAATAATAAAGATTAAAAAAACCTTAATCGCCCTACCAAATTTAAGACAACAAATAGGCTAGGGCCATAGGTATCTCTTGAACAGCTTCCTAACTACAAGGTCAACTTACAACAAAGTTTGTTCCTTTGTCTTGCTTCAATACCCATATGGCCACCCTGTTCTCTGTCAGCACTCTCAACAATATATACATATATAAATAATAATATATCACTGCTTTTGGGCCTTACCAACTATCTCAAATTCCACCTTCAATGTTTCACCTGGAAAAATAGAAATACTTATGAAAAATAATAGAGCAAATTATCATCACAATTCACAAAACTATATGCTTCTTTTTTCATCAATTTAAAGATATTCGTAACTGAATTTTGTATTCTAGATAATGGGTTTAATTCTTAGTCTAATGATAAAAGAGAAGCCAATGGATCCTGCCCATATTTCATTGACACCAATCATCCATAATAGGCAAGGCAATGCCAATATCTGTCCTTGCTAAACAGCAGAACATTAAAATTAATGAAAGATATTCATGCAACTTAAGTCATGATTTTAGATTCTTGTCAAAAAAAAAAAATCTTAATTTTAGATTAGTTGAAATTGAATTTTTAGATTCTATTATTTCATCCAACTCAATCTCGGAGCATGGTTTCAAGATTCACAAGAATCAAAGAAAAGGAAGGCTAGAGCATGAAGCAGAAACATGGTCATATATATACCTGCTGCTTTCATCAGAAATAGCCTGACTCTGCCGTCTCTTTTCTCTCCAACTCTCACCCCACATCTTTGCCTCTGCAACAGCACGGTCTCGATCTAAATCCTTCTCAACGATCACTTCTTTTACATTTGGAGGGAAATCAATCTCAGGCCTTCCAAGACTCACCTTCTGGCCATCTTTTGGTTCATTTATACGTGACTGCAAATATTCCATGGCAGACACCAACTCACTTGATGAAGGGCGTGAATTTGCGTTCTCATTTAGGCACAATGATGCTACCTCTACTGCCTTGTTGAACACAGATGTTGGGAACTTACTTTCTAGTGATGGATCTGCTAATTTTGAGTAATTATTTCGGTCTCTCATCAATGGAAGTGCCTGCAGTTCGCACAAATAAAATTATGACAAACCAATTATATTATTATCTCATTTTCATATATAAGTTTCACAAACTAATTATTTCGAGATTTGCTACCCAATGAATTAGATGCATGCGGCGACCGTTAATTTCATCTACCGCTCTATATCCAGTGATTAGCTCTAACAACAGAACCCCGAATGTGTAAATGTCAGTCTTAGGAGTTAATCTTCCAGTGGAGGCATATTCAGGGGCACAATAACCATATGTACCCATGACCCTGGTCGAGACATGAGAATTGTCTCCAGTTGGACCGAATTTCGCTAGCCCAAAATCTGATAGTTTTGGGTCGAATTCTTCATCCAGTAATATGTTTGATGCCTTTAAATCCCTGTATATAACAGGGGGATTTGCATTATGAAGATATTCTAATCCTTTGGCTGCTCCGGTTGCTATCTTCATCCTTGTCTTCCAGTCAAGAGGCTCCTTCTCAACTGTAACATCTGCATATATACATAATTTCAGTAAGATATTGGTAAAAGAAATAAACATAATTTGTATACAGTCACAAGTATGAAAATTAACGTAGATGATACCGAAAAGGCGATCCTCCAAGGATCCCATAGGCATGAATTCATAGACAAGAAGGCGTTGAACGCCTTCAGCGCAGAAGCCCAGCAAGCTGACAAGGTTAGGATGATGCAATAAATTGAGCATAAGAACTTCCACCAGAAACTCTTTCTCTCCTTGCATGCCTTCTGATAAATCTAGCTGTTTAACAGCTACAACCTGAAAATTAATTACCATATCAGATTCAGGGGACTTTATTAAATCTATCAATTCAAATGAATGACAGAAATATCAGAAGGAACACTTCAAACTAATGCTGGTAGCCAGCCAATGAGACTTTTTACCTGACCAGTGCTTCCTAATTTCCCTTTATAGACAGCACCAAAACCACCTCTACCAAGAAGACATTCAGGTGCAAAATTATTTGTTGCAACTTCAAGCTCTTTATAGGTAAAAGTTGGAGCCATATTAGAAGAATTAGAGATATTAGTATCTCGATTTCTTCGAGTAGATGGTTCGTTTCTTGAGTTTGAATCGACTTTTGATTCTGTATTTCATTTTCCAAGAAGAAGCATTAGGCTCTTACATAAAATTAACTGTCAATTTAAGAAATTATATGTCGAAGGTTTTTCGATAATGCAGCCACCCCAAAGTCTAGCATGACATGGAATTTCAGAAAATTTGTCCACTTAATTGCTCAAATACCAGCAGTCTCTATAATTTCTGATTATACTAGTAGTGATAGGAATTTAAGAGATGGGATTGATATATTGTCACATACATAGTAGATGAATTACCAACATATAGAAAAGAAGAAGAAAAAAAAAAGAATAGAATATGAAGCCAATTAGGACCAGCAGTAGAGTTAAAGGATTCTGTCAAATTAAAATTAGGCGTTTTACTCGATTTCTAGTAAACAATTTTGTTTCATGTTGCATATTCTCATGCATAAATTCCACCTAGTTCATTCAGAATAGAAAAACAGATTTGATCTTTAACATCAGAAAAAATCCCAATTAGATAAAATTCACAAAAATTCCAACAGAAAGTGGGGTGGGGAAAGAACCATCAGCAATGTATCAACAAATAATTCAATACTCGCAACCACTATAAACCAAAAGAAAATAAGGAGACAGATGGCAACTAAACCCTAATTGAAGAAGCTAAATATATAGCCGTATAAAAAACCAATCTTTGCACAAATTGCAATACCCAAAATCCATTAAAAGAAGAAGATGCCATAGGTAAAAACCAACATCGTCCCGAATAATCTTAAATGTAAATTACAATATATGATCGATGACAAAGTCATGAACCATATATATCAATTAATAAACAAAAACTTGAATAATTAATAATAGAGAAAGAAAGAAACTCACCCTTAAGCGATTCTTTTTGGGGCGTGAATTCCTTCCTATTCGACAAGAAACCAAAACAAGGGCAATGACCCATTAATCCCATTAACAATCCAAATCTACGATTTTCTTTTGTTTCGATATTATTGCGACCCCAAAACAATAAAAAGGTGGCCTTTTTCTTGTTTCACACACTGCACTAGACAACTAACAACGCAAAAGAGAACGAATGCAATGATCAGACGATAATAGAAAGGGATTTACGTAAAAGAGAAATTGCTTTGCAAATATAACATGAAATATGAGAAAGAGAGGAGATGACAGACAGCCTTTCCAGTTTGATTGTGTACGTATCCTTCAATTTTCTTTTCCTTTTTCTCTTTCTTTACCGTACACGGTACTTGGTTTGTCAATGACTCAATAGAATCTAGGTTTTTATTTTATTTTATTTTGATTATTAAATTTTCTAAGCTCATACAATTAAGTCCATTAACTGAAAATTATATGCAAATTGAGTCTCATAAACTAATTTGATTTCTATTTACAAAATACTTAATTATTGATACTTGTTGCATAGAGTGTACTAATTTTTGAATTTATTTTTTATAGTATAAGATAAATATTTCATTACTATATACTACTAAATCATTGTATTAGATTTTAGGAGTATATTATATTAATTAGTCAAGAATATGACCTTTATGGTTGTAAATATAATTAAGTATTCATATGTGGAATTAAAATGACATAATTAACAAATTAAGTATTGAAACATTAATTGATAATTTTAATTTGAAAAGTATCGTCCATTAATGAGCAAATAGTTGATTGAGAAAAATGTTAATGTTGTGCGACCACTTTTCTTGCATTAATAAATTATTATTTTTAAATGTCAAAAAAACTATATGTTATTACTTAAATTGCAATTCAGTCTTCTAAAATGGCAGTACGAAAAAATAAAATTATTTTGGAAATTACGTAAAGATTGAAAAGGTGAGAAAGAAATAAAAAACAAAATGAAAAAAGGTCCTACCGGGAGTCGAACCCAGGTCGCTGGATTCAAAGTCCAGAGTGCTAACCACTACACCATAGAACCCCAATCACTTCGGTATCTTAAAACTTGTTTAATTATTTCTTATAACCCTTCCGAATGCATTTGAAAACTGGACATCTTCCTTCCCCTTCCTAAATAATAACCTCTCGTGACCATTTCGTAATAAACTTTTCTTATATTTTCTTCTCCATGTTTAAGCTCAAAATAAACTTAAAGTTGAGATAATTGCAGTAATTAAAAAACCAACAGCCTCCCTCCCTTTACACTCTCTGTGAATTTAAATTATATCGGAAACCAAATTCACATTGCAATATAGATTAAATACATATAAAAAGAGTAATATAAACACAATAACAATTGTGTAAATAAAATAAATTTAAATATATTTATTTATTGATATAGATTTATTAATTTATTAGTAAATAGTTCGTTAGTTTACTAGTACAATATTTATTGGTTTATTGATAAATATTTATTTTATTTTAAAACAAAATCAATAATTATGTTATTTATCTCTATTTATTATTTTTCGGTCTGTTTTGTTTCGATTTTTTTTGTTACATTTTGATTTTTTTTTAAAATAACTCAATTAATTCATACTTTCAAATCAAATCATAAAAAATATTTATTAAATTAAGTACACATAAATAAAATAGACTTGTGTTGATATAATAAATGAATATTTATTAATAAACTATTGGATCTTTTACTAATAAATATTTATTAATAATTTAATGAATTTCTATTTTATTCGTAATGAACATTTCTTAATAAACTTATGAACTCTATTTTGTAATTAATATTTTTCAATAAATTAATGAACATTTAGTTCATTCCTAAGGAATATTTTCAATTTATTTGCAATAAACCTTCTCATTAAACTAATGAACTTTTACTTTATTTGTAACGAACTAATGAACATTTTTTAATAAATTAATAAACATTTAATTCATTCGTAATGAACATTTTAAGTTTATATACAATGAACTTTCTAAATAAACTAATGAACTTTTATCTTATTCATAATAAATCTTTTTAATGACCAAATGAACATTTTTCAATAAATTAATGAACTTTTAGTTTATTCGTAATAAACTTTTTCAATTTATTTATAACGAACATTTTCAATAAACTAATAAACATTTATTTTATTGTAATGAATTTTTTAAATGAACTAATGAATCTTTTTCAATAAACTAATGAACTTTTATTTAATGATGAATATTTATAAAAACGTCATCGTGTATTTAATAGTTGTATAAGCTTGATTTATTTACAAAATTATCATCATCTCTAATGCTACATGAACCGAGTTTATCATATAACAATTGCACGATAAAGGCGACGCAAATTATGTTGTAGAACGCGGTTATGGACAAAACACGTATAAGAGGCACAATATCAATTTTGCAAATAAAACAAATTTATATAAATTTATTTATCGATATAGATTTATTAATTTATTAGTAAAATGTTCGTTAATTTATTGATAAATATTCATTTTATTTTAAAACAAAATCAACAATTATTATTATTATTTTTTACATTTTCATATGCTATTTCTCTCAATTTATTGTTTTTCCGATACATTTTGTATCGATTTTTTTTTGTTATGTTTTGAGTTTTTTTTAAGAGAATTAAATGAATTCATACCTACAAATGAAAATATAAAAAAATATCTATTAAATTAAGTATACAAATAAATAAAATAAACTTGTATTAATATAAGAAATAAATCTTTATTAATAAACTAATAAACATTTTTCAATAAAATAATCAACATTTAGTTTGTCTGAAACGAACATTTTCGGTTTATTCGTAATGAACTTTCTCATTAAATTAATAAACTCTTACTTTATTCGTAATAAACTTTTTTTAATAAATTAATGAATATTTTTTAATAAACTAATGAACCTTTAGTTCATTCTTAATGAATTTTTTTAATTTATTCGTAATTTTATTCGCAATGAACTTTCTCAGTAAATCAATAGAATTTTACTTTATTTCGTAATTAATATTTTTTTATGACATAATGAACCTTATGAACTTTTACTTTATTCTTAATAAATATTTTTTAATGAACTAATGAACATTTTTCAATAAACTAATGAATCTTTATTTAATGATAAGTGATAAATATTTACAAAAATACCACAGTATAATTGATAGTTTTATAAGTTTGATTTATTTACAAAATTGTTATCGTCACTTACATATGTGATGAGCCTTGATCCATAATGCTACATGAACAGGAGTTCAACATATAACAATTGATAAAGGCAAAATCATATTTAATATGGAGTTGATGACTTGAACTTAATACCTCACCTCTCAATAGTAAATGCTCTTGACACTTGAGCCAGTAGCAAAATTAATTTATTTAATTAATTTAATAAAAGTTATTGTAAATTTTGTTTAAAGATGACACTTTCATCATTACTTTTTGTTTAAAGAAAAAAAAAACACACAAACAAACACGTGCATTTATTTTTGTTTATGACTTATACTCCAAATATCGCCGGAAAATATGATATTACAATAAGTAAATTATTTTATAAGGTTTTACATTCAATAAATAAAATGAATTTTACCATTTTACTTGCTGAAATTTGATGGTTATTTAACTTTATTTTTTATAGAAAAAAAAAGGCATCAGAGTTTAAATTCATGTAACAAATAGAATTTAATTTTCCCATTATAGATTATATATTTAATTTTTGATATTGGATATTATATTCCATGAATTTCGTTAGTCAAATTATCTATGTTGTATTTATTTAATGCTAGATTTAGGTCAAAATTCGGAATAGACTTGGCAATAAAGTAGGGCGGGGAGTATAAACTCCATCTCCAGCCTGCTACAACGGAGAATTTCTATTCTCGTCCCTATCATACTCATGAAAACAAATTTGCCTATATTTCTATCTCCGCTTAATTTTTTCCAAGTTAAAAAAATTTAAATGATAATATATCAATAATAGAATTTTACATAATAAAATAATTAATTTAGCATGCACAAAATGTTTGTAACACCTTTTATCCTTCTTTATATATTGTCATATACCAGACTGATAAGTAGTGTTATGGCTATAAAAATCGATATCAAAAAATAACATAACATATTTTTGAATAAAATAATAATATATCCAATATAATACTAAATTCACTTTCTAATTACATTTCATTGTACATGAGTATTTAAATTTTTCACTAATATCATAATAATAAAATATATAAGAAAATAATAACCCACTTAGAATAGCTACTACTGCTGTTCGGCTCTATACTGTGGGGTCTACTATCAGCGACTTTATATCTACAAAACTTGTCGTTTTATCTTCACTTTAAACTTGTGCAAGAGAAAAATAAACTCTGGCTTTGAGTTATACAAATTAGTGATACAATAATTTATAATAAAAGTTATTTATAGAAAATATAAAATTATTCATCAATATTGCAAACTCATAAAAATTTCTTATCATGCTCATATATTAAATCATCATAGGTTAATCATATAAAAACAAGAGATACATATCATTTATTGATCCTAGAAAACCCACTTGATCAAAGAAAACAATATGAATAAATTATATCGCATGGTCCCATAAAATCCACTAGACCGAATATATGTATCATATAATCATAAGAAACTCATCGGGCCATAAAATATAATATATGACCACAGGAAACTCATCAGGCCAATAATCCATTAGACCGTGGTCTATGTTAATATATGGACTAAAATATCAAATCTCATCAAAATACGAATTTTCATAATATTATTCATGAAAATAAAACACAATATATATATATATATATTGTCTTAATATTTGCCATAAATAATTATTTCTCAATTCATCGTATAAGTCCATTTAAATCAAAACTTTATTAAAATAATATTGTAAGTATTTAATGGCTAAAATTATAAATTATTGTATAGACATCAACTATCATGCCAGTGTTTGCCAGCTTTTTTTCTCTGGTCCGCTTTCGGTGCCAGTCTTATAAATGCGCATGAACAACAAATAATTTCTAATTAACTACAGAGTCATATTTAACATATATTATATTGAATATAAAACTCATCAATTACTTATCATTCTCTCATATATCATAATCTCACATCGATATTATTTTTCTCGTTACACACATTTGATATATAATAAAAAATTTTGGCCACCCTATACGCTTCCAGGTGTGATAAAAAAAATTTTAAAATTTTAATATTTTTTATTTTTTTAACATTTTATTTTTTTCTTATATTTCCTCCTCCAAACTATTTTTCTCCTTTTACTTTCATTTTTTCACTCAAAAATTCCTATTAATTCAACAAATGCTTTAAAAATTCCAAGTAAATTCCTATAATCACTTCAACTCATTTTATTTCATTTTCCATCACCAATTTTACCAAAATAATATCCAATAAAATTTTCAATAATTAGGCCAAAAATTCGCCAAAAATTCGCCAAAAATTCTATTAAATATTTCATTCATTTCAAAAATTATATTCCACTTCCGAACACTCCATTTAACTAAATTTTCATCATTTTAAGACACAAATCATTCAGAATAATTTTTCAAAAATTCGGCCATAATTATAGAAAATTTCTAAAAATTCCACAAAAATTCCTAAAAATTATTTTTATCAATTTTTCACCATACCCATATTCCTCAAGTCTCATTCTACTCATTTTCTATTTTTATTTAATTTTTCTATAATTTTCCTACAAAACCCTAACTCTTCCTTTTCACACATTCAGCATCAAACACACCACCAAACCAAAATCTGTTTAAAATAATCACTCAAATTAACTTAAATCTATGGAAAATTGAAAGAAAAGTGAAGAAAATCTTACTTGGAATTTTTTTGCCAATTTATGTTTTTCCTCAAAAAATATTTTATTCGCTTGTACTTAATTCCTTATATTTTCTTATGCTTGGATGATGGTAATTTATGAAAAAAATTGAAAGAAATCAAGGAAAATGGCATGGTGCTCGTCCAAAGGAAGAAGGAGAAGAGAATGATGAGTTGTTGAATTTTTGTCAATTTTTATTTTATATACTTGATTAATATTTAATTAATCTTAATTAAACTTAATCCATGCTCTAATTAGTCAATTAAAATTAATTAAGAAGATATTTTGGATTTTATCTAAATTAATTCAAAAGAACTTTGACTTTGGACTTTTTCGACCGAACTTTCCAAATTTTCAATCTAGTACTTGAATAAATTTATTTTCTTAAATTCAACATCCCAAATGATCTTTTCTCCTTAAATTGAGCATACCAATATTCTCAGAAAAATTTTCTCTTCAAAATGGTCTTCCCGATTTTGCAAAATGACTATAAGTGCGAAAATTATATTTTTGTGATTTAGTCTTTTTTTTTAAATCATGCCCGTAAAAATTTATCTAAAGTCCAATTTCTAAATTATCAGCTTTAAAAATCTTAGAATTTAGTTGTAATCACATTGACATCATTGCAATAGTAAACGCATATCTCTAACTCCCAACCGAAAAATCGAACTATAAATATACACTAGGAATATTATTTCCGCAAATTGAAGCCCTTAACTTTAAAATATCTCCATATAACTTTACCTATAGTCTTAAAATATTATTCTCTATATTTTGGTATGCTTAATTCGAATTCTCACTACTGGATGGAAAACTAGTATTTTCTGCCTGATTCATTGCCTTGATTTATGTGCAGATACAAAATTGCAGCGTTTCATCAAATCAAATTAATATTCATATTAAATATCATATTATCGTATTAAATTAGATTTTTCATACTCATATGTCCATATTTAGACTCTGGTTGGTACGCCTTTATACTGCGGTACAAATAACAACAATATGCGTATACGGTCAGAGTTTAGATTGCAGATGTGACAATATTATTCTTAAAGAAGTTATTATCACCTCAATAGAAAATTCATAAATATTTATACATTAATAAATTATATATATAATATTTTATCATTAATTAATTAAATTAATTATTAATTTTATATGATTATAATTTTTATATATATCTATCTATAAATAAATTTAAAAGAAGACTAATTTATATTTAAATTAAATTAATAAGTAATTTTTATTAATTTAATAATATCAAATATTAACTTCTTATATTGTATCAATTGAATTGATTCCATAATTTATTTGAGCCTTTGACAAA
Organism: Balakata baccata; assembly: GCA_949630135.1. Classification (NCBI taxonomy): domain Eukaryota; kingdom Viridiplantae; phylum Streptophyta; class Magnoliopsida; order Malpighiales; family Euphorbiaceae; genus Balakata; species Balakata baccata. The sequence goes on along the minus strand of CATIWF010246668.1, from coordinate 13,827 downwards.
AAATAACATTTATCTTATGTTAAATCTTATATGGGATATACTCATATATATTTTAAATTTTTTAAATTTTTAATATTAAATTTTCAAGTGTTTTTAAATTTTATATTAGATGTATATTTTTAAATAATATAAAAGATATATTGTTTGATCATATTTTATTGTATAAATTATACTTATATTCACAATTTATATATATTAAATTATATTTTATAATATGTTATTTTTATTAAGAACATAAAGTATTTGTAATATGTTTATAAAGTGTAATTTTCCTTTAAAAAAAAAGCACAAAAATCACATTTTTCTGTTTTTATGTCGAACTGAGAACCAACCAAACCCGGTCCATCTATTGACCAATATAATTATGCCACGTCACCATTGTCCATTCCCTGTAAAGCTTAGCACACAACATCCGTTCTCTCTTCTCTCCATGACTGTTAAGCTACATTTGCTACAAGCCCAGAAAAAATCGTCCCAACTCTCACCCCCCGCCACCGCCTAAAACCCCCATTCTCAGCTCGCCAGAGTATCATGAAACCCTTTGATAATTAAATAACCGGAAAGCTTCCCCCTCTCTGTTTTTTTATTTGGATTCGTTGGGGGTCGGCTTTTTTTTTTTTAAGGGATCTCTTTAGGGTTTTAAGGGATCTCGTTAGATTAATAGACTTGGCGAGAGAAGAGATTCTTGTATATTGAGAAATGTATGTTGTGCCGCCACCTAAAGGATCCGATCTGGTATCGGCTAGCGGCGCTTCCGGTGATTTACGGGTCTATCAAACTTGGAAAGGCAGTAATGTAATTTCTCTTCCTATTCCTCATTTTTCCTTTAATGGCAGTTCCTATTCCTGGTTGATTCGTGTCATTTAGAATTTCTTAGACTAGTTTTGTTTGCTTTCTTCTTTTAATGAGATTCTGGCTGGAACTTCTGTTTATTTTTAAAAGTTAACTTTTAGTAAATGAACTTATATTGTCTGTCTGAAGAGTCCAATCTTTACTTTTCTTTGGGGTGTAATTGATTTGGCGCCAAGTATCGGGTGTCGAGATTGAAGTTAGTTGTATATTTGATTGAATTCAGTTATACCCATTTTATGTCCAGCTAAAAATCGAAGTTGAATTAATGGTTAGTAGATCCAATTTCATTATCTTTTCTAGTGTCTAAATGTTAAATGGATTTTTATGTAACTTGGTGGGACAAACGAAAAGGATTTCGGAAGCCGGCCTTAGTTGGTTTGGATTTTTGCTTGAATTGATTACTGGTTAGTACTTTTTTCTTTTCAAACGTGAGTTGGAGAATGAGAAATAAGCTATTGGAATAAAATTCATTCTGAAGCTATTGTTTTATCAGAGTAAGGTAATAGTGCAAGGTAATGTTTGGCGTGGAAGACAAACAAGCAGCCAAATAATGATTGATGGGAACAACTATGAAATGTTATTACGAATCTGATTTTTCTTGAAAACTAGGTTGCTCGAAGTTTCTTGACTGATTAAGTAGTGATTTGGAACTGACCTTTTTGTTGATTAGGTTATTTGTGACCATTAGATCATCCAGTTGAAATGGAATTATTTCTCTGTGTTCGTTTCAGTTATTTACCTCATTAATGTTTTTATGGCATTTGAGATTGAATGGTCTATTTGACAATACTTGCTATCATTTTCAGAAGTTTTGTAAAAATCATTTTAGGTTCTATTGTTGTGGAGTGCCAATGTTAAACCATAAGGTTTGCTGGTTGACTTGACAGAAATTTGTAGTTTTGTGCACTTTGTTTTAATTTTTCCTTTCTAAATAAGTGAAGCAATGATAGGAGGAAAGGAAAGTCCTTTGATTGCTCAATGAAGTTTAAGTTGCTGACTGTGAATTGAATTCATTTTAATGTTTGTTGTGAGAAAAGTGCATGTTTTATGATGGACTTTTTAAGGTACTTAAGGGTTTCATACAATCTTGTGCAGATATTTTTTCTTCAGGGGAGATTCATATTTGGACCGGATGTAAGATCACTTGCGCTGACTATATTCCTAATTGTAGCCCCAGTTTCAGTTTTCTGCATCTTTGTTGCCAGAAAACTGATGGTTGATTTTCCTGATCACTCGGGAATATCAATAATGATTGTTGCTGTTGTATTCACCATATACGTGAGCGCACTCTCTCTCTCTCTCTCTTTCTTAAGTTCACATAAAATTGGTTCTTTTTAGATTTTTAAACCAGCTTGGATGTTTTCTATGCATAATATTTCAGCTCTAAGAAAACCAGAATTTTATATGAAGACTCAAAGTAGAGTGTTTCCTTGAAATTATTCTAGAAAGTTTGCCTGAAAATTGCACTTTCTCATGGTAGAAGGTGGCTATTGCTGAGCAGTAACTGTTCCTCAAGGCAAGTGTCGGCCTACTGTTATGTGTAGTGATTGCTTTTGAGGAAGAGTCATTTTGCCCTAGAAGTGAAAGCAACAAATATATTCTGGAACCTCTTTGCAATGTTTATTATGGACAAAATAGCCTATTCATATTTCCTGTAATAATAAATTTGAACATATGTGATCTCTCAGGTTTTAATTCTTCTCCTGCTAACCTCTGGAAGAGATCCTGGTATAATTCCTCGCAATACACATCCTCCAGAACCTGAAGGCTTTGATGGGAACGTTGATGTTGGTGCTGGCCAAACCCCACAGCTTCGTTTGCCTCGCATTAAGGAGGTAGAGGTCAATGGATCAGTTGTGAAAATTAAGTACTGTGATACTTGTATGCTTTACAGACCTCCTCGCTGTTCACATTGTTCCATATGCAACAACTGTGTAGAACGATTTGACCATCACTGTCCTTGGGTCAGCCAATGTATTGGCATGGTAAGGGTTCCTGTGTCATGTTACTGTACCCATGGCAATGTTTAGTGAAACAATTGAAGTATTGTGTTTTGCTTCGTGTATTTATCTGATATATGATTTTAACCATGTCTGTATTATAAATATTGCTTAAAATTGCTGGGCAGTTAATATTTTGGTCTTCTGAATCATTTTTCTTGTTAGTTTGTGGATCATATCTTTTATGCAAAATTCATGGTGCAGAGAAATTACCGGTTCTTCTTCATGTTTGTCTTCTCTACGACCCTTCTTTGTATATATGTTTTTGCATTCTGCTGGGTCTACATCAGGAGGATCATGGAATCAGAAAGCACATCAATTTGGAAAGCAATGATCAAAACCCCAGCTTCCATCGTTCTTATAGTTTACACTTTCATCTCAATGTGGTTCGTAGGTGGACTTACTGCCTTCCATTTATATCTCATTAGTACAAATCAGGTAATAATCTTATCTGCTTTATGCCACTGCCTTTCAGAAAAATTGGTATGAGTGTCTATTAATGTCTTTGTTACAAGTGTTGATTCATGTTGATGTTTGTTTTGTGTGTCTTCTTCAGACTACCTATGAGAATTTCAGATATCGGTATGATCGGAGATCAAATCCCTATAATAAAGGCGTGGTTGAAAACTTTAAAGAGATATTTTGTTCCAGTAATCCTCCATCGAAGAACAATTTCAGGGCAAGTGTGCCAAAGGAACCTGCATTACCAGCTCGACCAATTGGTGGAGGTTTCATGAGTCCTAATATGGGAAAAGTTGTGGATGACATAGAAATGGGTCGGAAGACAGTATGGGGAGATCTGGGAGCCTTGGCTGATCATGGTGAAGGACAACTTTCAAATAATGATCGCTTGAACATAAAGGACGGTGAGTTAACTGAAGGATCCCCAGATATAAGGATCGCAGTGGAGGAAGGGGACCGAGGAATACATCCAAGACGATCTAGTTGGGGAAGGAAGAGCGGAAGCTGGGAAATGTCTCCTGAAGTTCTTGCTATGGCAGCCAGAGTAGGGGAGCCAAACCGTGTGGGTGGGAGTAGCGGTGGTAGCTTAACAACCGAAAACCGACCTTCATAGCCGGAAGTTTGTCTTACAACCAACCTAGGAGATGGAACAGGATTTGATTTGTTTGAGAACAAGGTGGTTCCAATGCGTTCGTGCTTTGTGCTTCATCATTGAACGTCCAAGCTTAATTATGTGCAATATGGGGAAACCTTCAGAGGCGAGTGTTTTAGGAGTGTCGGGTTTGGTCATTGTGCTTTCTAGTGGGGTGTGATGGATAATGATGTGTTGATGTATGAGTGGGGTTTTTTTTGGTCTTGATTTTGTATTTGTGAAATTAGGTAGGACGTAATTTATTTATTTTCACTTCATTAACCGGCCACCTTTTCTGGCCATGGCTTACTAGTTTCTTGCCCTTGGGTTGATTTGGGTGAATCTTTTCTTAGTTGTGCCAATGTGGCTTCTCTCTTCCAATTTTATCATTTCATAGGGCATTTCAAGCCACTTTAGAAGGTGAACCTCCACTGTATAGAGTTGTTGTGTTAAGTTTTTCCTTTGTTCAGGGAATCAGGGGAAATAAAAAAGAAAGGTATTGAGGATCCATCAGCTCATTATTTGCCCTTTCCACTCTTCCATTCTCGGGGTTCATACTTATTATTTTTACTCGGATATAATTTTCATCCTTTCCCACATTGCCACAAATAGACTAGATAAAGATTTCCCACTCTTTAATCAATTTTCTTACAAATCTGACCTCAGAATCAAATGAAATACGGATACCATAATAACAAAAAATTGCGAATTGGTATTAAATTAACAATAATAACTGAAAGTCAAACGTGGGGACTAGAGGTAAACTATGTAGTCCATACAAGCATTGGACAAGAGTTCTTATTACACAATTAACCTCACGCCCGTCTCTGTAATAGCCAGAAAAACCCAGGGACTTTTTTGTATTTTCATCCTAATCTATGTCATGGCCCTCTTTGCCACTTTAATCTCTCTTTATGAATGTAATTGGGCGGTATTTATGATTAGGAATTCTTTATTCAAAAATAAGAAGAAAAACTATGCTCACTTATTTCCATTGACCCTTTTTTTTTCTCTGACTGCATTCACTCATGTGTTCATCTTCTTTCTTTACATAAGACATTACTATCAGATTCTTTTCATGTATTGAGTAAAGGAAGAAGGAAAACTGTCTCCTTTCCCAATGTAGATGTGAGAAATCTAGTCCAGTAGGTGAGTTTCCTTCATCTTTTTTCCCCCCTTAATTTGCATACTTTGAACTTTTGAGTTAATGGGTTTCTTCTTTCTCTATCTTGCTTTTATGATTTTCTTCCTACCTACTTCCTTATGATTTGACAGGAATGGTATAAATGAGTATGTGTAGATTTGTGGTCTGTAATTGTTTTCTATTTTATTTTTTGGATGGGTAGATATGTTTAAGAACCAGCTACAAGAACTAGCACAAAGAAGCTGTTTCAATCTTCCATCATATGCCTGCATTAGAGAAGGGCCTGATCATGCACCAAGATTCAAAGCTTCTGTGAATTTTAATGGTGAGATCTTTGAAAGTCCAAGTTATTGCACCACATTGAGACAAGCAGAACATGCTGCTGCTGAAGTTGCCCTTAATGTCCTTTCTTCCAGGGGTCCTTCAAGATCCTTAACTGCAAGAGTACTTGTTAGTTTCTTTGGCATAAAGCTCACTTTTTTTTATATCTTTTAATCATATAATTGAAGTAATTAAAGAATACCCATTTGTCTAAATTTGATGATTATTAAGGATGAGACTGGAATTTACAAGAATTTGCTTCAAGAAACTGCACATAGAGCTGGGCTGAATCTCCCTGTGTATACTACTGTAAGATCAGGGCCTGGTCATGTCCCAACTTTTACTTGTACCGTGGAGCTTGCTGGTATGAATTTCACAGGTGATCCTGCTAAGACAAAAAAACAAGCTGAGAAGAATGCTGCCATTGCAGCCTGGTCTGCCTTGAAAAGAAGTAAGCTTTTTCTTGCTGTTTTAGTGTTTTTGGTTTACCTCTCATACTTTCAACTACTTCTGCTGGATTTTACTTTCTCCAAAATTAAAATACAATTTTTGTCCAGTGCCTAATCTGAATTCTTTAACAAACAATGAAGAACAAGATCCAACAGTTGTGGGAAGGGTTCTATCGAACTTTAGATCCAAAGATGATTACAAACAAGCAAGAAGAAGGGAATATAGCCAATCAAGAAGAAGAATGGTGAAGGTTTATAGAGGAAGTAGCTCATCATCATCATCTGTGTCTACTCCAAATAGCACTTCACATCATCAGTATTGGAAGCCATTGGATCTTTTATTGGATTCTGCAAGACATGGTTCAGAACAAAAGCAAAGCTCCTTTGTGTCTCTCCTTCCTCCACCTCCACCTAGAACAACTTCAAAGATTTTGCCTCCTAGCTCAGTTACAGAAAATTCTTCTGCTTACCCATTTAGTATCAGACTTCCTAAGAGGAAACAGCAAGTGAAACTCCAAGAGATTCCAATTCCAGTTCAAGAGCATCAGAAAGATGAGGAAGAATGGTTGGGTTCTGGTTCAAGCATTGCAAATTCAAGTAATGTCAAAACTACCCAGCAGGAATCAACTCACATCAGTAGTAGAATTTTTGGGTCACCAAATCCATCTTCAGTATCAAGAATCGATATGGCTAATACTATAAGTCCTCTTTACACTCACAAGATTGCCCCGGCGGTTCAAATTAGGTCAATAATTCCGGTATGTGCAGCACCACCAGCAGTCAGACCAGCATCGGTATCTGTTATTGCTGTTTCATCAGCTCCATCAAAGTCCACAATTACAGGAGCAGCTGAGGTATCAATTGTCAACAAGACAGAGTCACACCCAACCCAACTCAGTACTGAGTTGGACAAGAAGCTACAATTATGAAAGGGGAAAAAAGAACAAAAAACTGAGTGTTAAAATCTTCATTAAGTTTCAACCTCATAGTAGCATTTCTAGCCAGCTTTCGTTAATAGGTTGTTGCTTTTTGGCCTGTCAAATAAAATTTAAATTTTTGTACTAAGTATCTACTTAGATGATGATATAAGTTTTACAACTTCCACCTTCACCTATACATTTACTGCAGTAGAGAGAGAGAAAGCATTAAATGGGATCTGGGGGAGTGAGTTGAAGGGGATAAGGAGAGAGAGAGAGCAACGAAGGGAGGTCTGAGAGATGACGAACAGACAATTGCAGCGATAAACGCAAGCAATTAATTTACCCTTTGATAGTTTCAGACCAAATTTATTAGTCTTGTCTTCTCTATTAATGCTCCCTTTCTTCTACATCTTCTTCTTTTATTTTACTTTTGTCATTATTTATTATTTCTATGGTTCTCTTTCTTTCTGATTATTATATTGCCTTTCTTCTGTTTATTTAAAGTTTTCAACTTTCAAGTCTTCACCGCGGGAGACGCCATGTGTGCCCCCTTTTGGTAATTGAGTAGGAAACTTTGGGAGGATTTTCAAATGTTTTGAATTTACGTAGCCGTTAACATTGGGAATATTTCAGGTATTTAATGCCTAAAAATGGAGTCAATTGGAACAAATGGTTTTGTGGTAAAAGTGAGGGACTAGAGCTTATTGCTATGGGCCATTTAGGTTGGGGTTTCTTATGGATAGGAGCAATATGAGGTTAAGAACATGGAAGGAAAGGTGGAGCCAAAAAGCCCAAACAATCGAAACCAAACTCACCCATTTGACCGTTCGAATCGGTCAGATCGTTTTGATTGTGCTCAATCCTTATCCATTTGAGTCGGTCGGATCATTTTGGTCGTGCTCAACTAACACCATCATTTGATCAGACGGTAATAAATCTTACAGATTATAAGGTCATATACATAACAAGTAATAAATCTCTCTCACCACTCCCTCCGGATGCGACAAGCACATCCATCCACCGTCTTGAACTCAAGTGCCGTAGCATGTCATGTCGAATTCATCTTGATCTTCCCCTGGAATATTTTCTATCTGTTTTTCCAATGGAAACTATGCAACTTCAAAAATTATGTTCAAAGAATTTGAACAGTTTTCACCGCACTTTTCTTTGATTTACACAAGGATTGAAGATGATCCTCATCAACAGTGCCAAGGCCAGAAATTTTGATGCCAAATGCTGCTAGCCTACGGATGTCCCTAGGAATTGGCGACTGCCAAAGAGCATCCCACCAAGCTGGAGGAAGAAGTGGTGTGAGAGCACATTGGTGAGTTTGGTTCCGACAACTTAAGGGACCAGCAAATCTATTCCAAACATGTCCCCAACCGATCTGCAACCTTAAGCCATCAGTTAACGAGTTGCTTTGGAAGCTACTTAAGAATGAAAAATATGGACCAGTAGTGTTTTCCTCTGAAAAAACAAATGGAAAAATGAAGAGAGCTATTAGCTGCTATGCTGAAATAAACATGAAATATACTGTAAGAAGGTTGCAGATGTACCTAAGTGGTTGGCTGCAGCCAATGCTGCAATTAATTGTGCATATGTAGTCCCAACACGCCTGTGAGCACCCGAAACAACTGCGTATTTTGCACGTGATGCAAGAAAGAAATCCACAAATGCAACCCATCTGGGTGCAGGGCCCCAATCCTTCATTCTAAAATCTACATTGTTTGATATGTTAATACTTTGAGAAATATTTCCCTGGAAATGTTTATAATCAAAATAAAGAACCTGCAAAAAGTCAACTGATTTAGAACACAATGAGTAAGCTGTATATCTTGCTTGAACTTGAAATTCGGCTCAAACTTCAGTATAAATTAACTCAACCAAAAGCTGATGATCAGATAATTCAACTATTGTTGTTGCTGATTAACACTGTACATAAAAGATTAAGTTGAAGACTGAACCACAAAGATTTTAAAAGAACATGAATTTGTATCCTCACAGCCTGGTCAAAGCATTGTTAACAACAGCATCATTTTGTACAGCAAATGACTTACCTCCGCAAATTCAGTTATACTTGGAAGAATGCTTTGTACAAAAGATGGAGTATCTGATACTAATACCACCTTCGGTCTTGGGATTTGCGTGAGATTATACATGGCTTTTTTGATGCAGTTAATTGCTGCCTGTGTAGCTCTTACTGGCCTGAAATATAGGATGCAGGCTATTCAGTTCAACTGCACTCTTCAAACATTCAGACATCCTCTAGGACCTTTACCATTATTACATCTTTCACTGTGCCTGTAAACACATCCGTTTGTGCCTTTTTTGGCATGCATGTTAGCATGAATGCAAGCTGGTCTCTTAATTCCTTGAGAATGCAATTCTAAATTCAAAAGCTGAAGTGGTTAGGAGTACTTTACATCAGTCTCGTGATTCATCTTTTCTTTTAATGACTATGCAATAATGTATTAGCCTTATTTAATTTTCAGTCAGAAAATATTTCATCTATTCTCTTTCGGAAGTAACTTCTAATCAAATATGAGACTCTACATACAGCATCAAGAAGGGAAAATCATCTTAATTATAATTAAACTTGATGGATGAATTGGCACAATTACTAGTGACCTGTCATTCAAGCAGTCAAGTAAGTTCATACTCTTTTGAAGATCTCAAATTAGAGATTAAGCAATTATCTTATTTGTCAGACTTGTTTCCTACTCATGAACAATTTAGAGAAAATACCTGTTCATAAGCATTCGCATGTGCAATGATATATCAGGATCAGTGCCACCACCAAGAATCCTATTGACCACTTCCATAACATCTCTGGAAGGGAATATAAGAAATTTCATCAGCTCCCCAAAAACATTAGGCCTAGACTGGGGAAGGTCCGGCCGTCCAAATAAATCAGAAGCAGCATCCCTCATTTCAGGGTATATGTTCTTCAAGAAAAATTGACTGGCTACAGCATCTGTTGTATTTTGAAACCTGCAGTCCTATAGTTAGATATGGGTGATCATGCTGCAAATTAGTAACTTGAATAGCAGAATTATCCTCACTTTACCATATTATAGGTTGCTCCCATTTTCTCCAGTTGCTACAGAGGACATTTGTTTTGGCTGGCTTCTCAAAGTCATCAATCCTCATAACCAAATGTCTTTCGTATTTTTTTACACAGCCTTTTTGTCTCCACAAATGCTTGAGTTCATTCATGGTGAATGAATGATTAGAATAAGAAATGTAATTGCCAAAAGGATACTTACCCCTGACATGTAGAAGTGATGCAACAATCAGTACTAATAAAAGACTAAGCATCTGCAAATTCACACATAAAAATATTTGCTAGGGGACCCTGATTTGGAAGACTATCAAAAAGTTGAGGCTTTTACAATGTTTAACTGGAAAATTATCTTTATGTAGTATCTATGTAATGTAATCTGTAAACCCAACAGCATAATGGGCTAATCTACGGAGCGATGATAACAATAGCAACCTAGAAGACAAAAACAGTGGATGGATGATAACAACAAGCAGATAAGTGAAGTTACTAGCATTTTGCAATTTCAATATACAAATGAAACAGAAAGGCCTGAGAAAGAACCAATATGCCTGGTCTGCCCAATGATCAGCGACCGGTTCAACATTATACTTAATGCTGCAGCATTTAAGATCTTGTACATTTCATTGCCCAAGCCTGCTTCTGATGCCTTTCCTAAGACAAAACCATGCTTGCAGAATTGCTCTGGAGGAAGATCTCGGACTCTTGAAGCACCTGAAACGGGACAAAAGGAAAGTGTAGTTCCAACTTGCACAAGAATTTTCTGAAAACACATACAAACGAGGACAAGAAAGATATCAATGATGCATAAATAGCTCAAATTCTCATGAAGTTTGCCTTTTCTTACAGAATATATAAATGCATGAAGGGGCAAGTGAAAACAAGCGACGCAATATATCCATGAAACTCAAAAAAACCGGCCACTACCACATGAGCAAATACTCAATCCATAATACATAGAAACCTAACAAATATGAAATTTACTAAGTCAAAAAAAAAAAAAAGCGCCAACTTTTAATACATATCTAGAAGCTCGCAACAATAAAAACTTCGTTTTGAGTCTTCTCCTCACTTCGTTTAGCTCGGGGGTTATTCTTACAAAATTTAAAATCTCCCACTTTGTATGACCAGAATTTTCTCGGTAAACCAACAAAACTTAAGTCCAGTGACTAAAGATAGAGATCTGGAAAAATGGAAAATCAAACGTACCATTTAGAGCAAAGTGGACCCGAATGATTCTTCTCAAGCGCAGATTAACACTCCAGTTGCCTCCCTTGAAACTCTCGCCCATTTGTTCAACTGGAGCGCATGATTTTGAACCTCCACCTCTCTCACTAGAAGCCTCCACTTCTTCGGATATGACGCCATTTCGAGAACCAGAAAATAAATCGGAACCTCCACTTCCTTCTTCATCGTGATCAACATCTTCTTCTAAGACGAACTTCCGGTGAAAAACGGCGTCGTTGGACGGCAGATCAACGGACCTCAGTGTGAGTATGAATAAACCAAAGGCAGTAAAAAGAGCACAACCAATGAGGAAGGAGTGTACGGACACTCTTCTCCTTCTGGATCCGTAGCAAAACCTCATCATTTTCTTTCTCTCTCTTTCTACTTACTGAAACATTTTTGTTCAATTATAGATCTGATTCATCTGATATAGCTTCTTGTCGGTGGAACTTTTTTCTTTACTCGTTTTTTTTTTGGTCGAATTTCGAAAGCGGTGCTTGCGTGGCATTTTCATCTTCCTCTTTTTTTTCGCTCAGCGAATTCTCTATTTAGTTTGTACATGCATTTTAATAGTTTATTTTATCTCATTTTCTATTTTAATTTTTTATTAATAAATTATTAAAAAATAAATTAAAAAAATAAAGATATTTTTAATAATTTTTCTGTTTTTTTCTTATCTGTATTTAAAGTATTTTATGTCATTCAATAATACTCTCATCTTTCTCCTTATATATGTCACTCACTAAAAATTATATTGTCTCTTTTTATATTTAAAAATTACAATAAACTTCAAAGCAATATTTTATTATTTCTCTTTTATTCTTTTATCTCTCTTTTTTAATCTCTTATTCTTTCTTCTTTTTTTCTATATAATTTTATTAATAAAAAACTAAAATATAGAGTGATATTAAAAGTATTATTGAAATTCACGCAATTTTCAAGACAAACTAAATAGAGTAAAATATAAAGTGAATTTTTTATAATATAATAGATAGTGAAATTGAAAAGAGCGTAAAAATATCTCCAATAACCTATTTTAATCTTTTATTAATAAAATTATCTAAAAAAATAAAAAGAGTAAGAATATTTCCAAGAATTTATCTGTTTTTCTTTTTATCTATATTTAAAGTGTTTTATGTCATTAACAACTTCTTTGGCTTCTCTTAAATTTGAAGAAGATAAGAAGGATATTGAATAGCATAAAACACCCTAAATATATGTAAGGAGAAAAATAGAGAAACTATTAGGATGCTCAAATTTAAGAGCAACAAAAAATTACTTAGCAATATTTTATTATTTTTTTTCTCTTTTTCCTTTTTCTTTTATCTTACTCTTTTTTTTATATAGTTTTATTAATAAAAAATTAAAATAGATAATGAAATAATATGCATACAATTTTAAAGATAAACTAAAATACTGAATGAGTTTTTTATAATATAATAGAGAGTATTTTTGGGAATGATATACTCCTTCATCTGGAAAAAAATTGACCTAGTTCTATTTTTACACATATTAAGAAATTTAATTAAATTAATAATTTTTATTTGATATTTTTTAAAAATATCCTCTATTTATTATTATTTTCAAAATAGAAATTTGATTTTTTTAATATAAAATTCAAAGTAATACTAACGTAGATACCAATCAAATTCAATAGTCATTTAAAATAAGATTCGAAAAAAATAAATAGATATTTAGATATATATGATAATGACATATGAATAAAATAACTATACGTAAAAAAAAAAGGTAAATAGCCTAATAAAAAATAAATGGAATAATAAATTGTGTTTTAAAAAAAAGGTAATTATGTATTTTTTTAAACATGGATGTCCTATAGAGTCAAGAAAAAAAAATAATTTTTGTTTTTTTTAATCATCCATCTTTGTTATGCAAGAATATGTAATTTTTTTTATTATTTTTTGCCTAAGATTATCTCTCTATATTTTTTTTATCAATTAATTTCTAAAATAAGTGATTATTCTATATAAATTTTGATTTTTTTTATTGTAAGGACAAATTATTACGATACTTTTGATATTTAATTGAATAATTATTTGGTCCATTTATTTTTAGAAATATATTATGAAATTTTTCATGTTGAGTCAATTAACTAAAAAAATACTTTAATTATTTTTGAATGAAATATTATATTAGTTAACTGTAAATATAAAAAATGCCATTGTTTATTTTTTATTTTTTTCACATAAAGAAGGGTTAAACTCACAAAGTGACAAAAAGATTATCGGAAGTAAGAAGTGCCCACTGTATCATGATGAAGCCACTGTCGAATACCATAGGGGGGATTCAAGAGCACACGAGTGGCTACTGCATATTGGAAGGCGAGGTGGGAGAGCCTGTCTGCTGCAAAATTGCATTCTCTATGAACATGATTAATAGCAAAAATGGAAAAACTGGCAGCCAAGCTGCATGTTTGCCTGATGATAGGCATGTTGTGGATATCTGGAACATACGAACATTTGACCATGTTTACAACCACTTGATTATCACAGTCTACCACAATAGAGGTAATGTCAGTATTCAAACTAACTTGGAAACCTTGAAGCACTGCCCAAGCCTCTGCCTTCTGAATCGGACAACACCTAATCTTTGTGATAAATCCAATTCTCCATTTTTTCAGTGTAGTCCCTCACTAATCCACCTCCAACAACCAAACCCGAAATAGGATCCAAGGAAGCATATGTATTGAGTTTAAAAACTGAAGGGGGAGGGCAAGTCCACCCTTGTTTATTTTATTTT
>CATIWF010246613.1:0-27848 GCA_949630135.1 Balakata baccata | reverse complement strand
GCGTCATATTATCATATTAAATTAAATTTTTCATGCTCATATGTCCGTATTTAGACTCTGGTCGGTACGCCTCTGTACTGCGGTACAAACGACAGTAATACGCGTATACGATCAGGGTCTATATCGCGGACGTGACAAAACTGTTAACCCATTTACCAGAAGTAGATAGAAGAAGTTTTTTATTGCAAAATAATTTTTAAAGAGGTTTATTATTACAAATAAAATTTTAGGTACTGAATTATTACTAGTCATATACTTGGAATATCATAAATGAAAATTACTTCAATTTTGGGTGTAGCAAAAATAAGATAAATGAGGAGGGAAGGGTAAGACTTACACTTCCTTACCCCCTCTATTTTTCATATATTTCTTCTCAAATATAGATAAATAACTATCATTTTCTATATTTTCATTACTTATCTCTCTCTAACCATAGAGCCAGCCAAACAATACCTAAGCCAGAAGACCATGGAGGAGGAGGTTTGTGGGTTAGAGCAGTGGGGTCAAGAGGACTAGAGTCAGTAGTTTGATCCAAGTCAACAATTCTTTTTTTTTTTTTTTTTTTTGAGGATCAGATTCTCTCTCTGGATAATAAATAATAAACCTAAAATTGAAATTTAACTTTTTGTTAAAAAAAAACTTATAAAATTTAAAGGTGTCAAAAAATATTTTAGTCAAATTTAACTAAAACATTAAAATGGTTTAAAAAAAACTAAAAACATTAAAATAATATTTTTATTCTTAATTTATGATGTAGAAAATGTTTAATTTATTAAATTCTTACTAAAAATAATTGTGTTTCATTAAAAATAATCAAATTTATTTCAAAATCTTATAATTTTGAGTCACATCTTAACATGATAATGAATATTCTTATTATGTTTACTTTCTATTTAAAATTTAATTAGCTTATTTAAATTAAATTAACAAAGGAAAATGATTTTGTGTAAGATTTATTTGCTTATTTAGACTTTTTTGTTTTTATTTTATTTGATGAATATATAGCTTGAATTATGTGAATTGCGTACATTTAAATTAGAGTTAATAAAGTATTGAGATTATCATATCATCATCATTATTAATTATTTTTTTATTTATATTTATTTACCTCTAGAATATATTATTTTACATATATTTCTCACTCATATTTTTTTGAAAAAATTATTATTTGCCCTTTGTAGTTTGACATAATATATTCGTATTTTTATAATATTTGAAAAATATATGATTTAACTCATTTAATTTGATATAATATACTAGTACTCTATAAAGTTTAAAAATTATATTATTTATTTCTTGCAAATTTGATTTACTTAACTAATATTTCTCTGAATAAAAGAGAATTTTTTTTACTAATATATTATTTTTTTTTTCAAATATCAAAAGGTACTAATATATTATATCAAATTACATAAAATAAGTCATATATTTTTTAAATCTCATAAAAATATTAATATATTATATCAAATTATAAAAAATAAATAGTAATTTTTTTTTTTTTTTTTATCTTTATATGGTTTGGATAGCGAAACTAATGTCCTTGGCAAGTTCTTCATTACATATATAAACTACACATATTTCTATAAAGTAGGAATTCGTCATAGCTATCAAATGAAGAACATCATGCAAGACTGACCTCTAAAAAGTCCATTTACTCCAACCTTATAAATTATTTTACCTTAGATAAACAAGTCCCAATTGTATCAAATATTTTAATAATCACGCTATGTTTTTTTATTAATAAAAATTATAAATATTTTTTGAATAAAGAAAATATTTACAATTTCTAATTTTATTTAGATATGCTAATTTACAAAAATAATTAATTTTTGGTGATTAAGTTTTCAAATATAACTGGGAGAAATTTACATTATTCCACTTTTTTTTTTTCAAAAATACCCATATTGTTATTATAATAGAGGAGTAGTTTAATTATATTAGATGTTTATCATTATCTGTATAGATAAATTTCTTATACAAATAGAACTCTATTTCTGTAATATTTCTATACCTATAAATAGGTATTATAATCAATGAAAACAGACTGATTCATTCTTCTTCCCTCTACTCTCTTTTTATTCTTGTTTTTTTATTCTTTATTTTATAACACTTTATCAACACAAATATTTGAAGAAACAAAATTGAAAACTCAAGAAGTTAAATTGGAGATCAGACTCTTATAGTGTCAAACTCGTTTCTTTGTGATCAAATTGACATCAATTCTGCTGCCTACCTCGAGTAAAACCCACATACAGATTCTACCTTATCGAAGAGAAAAATTGCCGGCTAGTCAATCTATAGGTATTGTATGGTAATGGCCTTAAATCTTTCCTATAAAATAAGGAAAAGAGGTGCCTTGGTGAGATTATCTGAGTATATATTTTTAATTTGTTAATCAAGATTAATAGAGATAAATTCTATGCATATATTACGTCAGAATGCTAGGTTGTTCATGATTTGAGAACTTGGATCGATATATAAATTAACACTTGAAGTTTCAATTTATTTGTTTTGAGGGAATTAGGTGAAAAAAAAATAATTTAGATGCAAAAGGCAAATTTGGATTTGTTCTAAAATGCCCAAAAAGTTTCTCCAGACACACCTTTATCTTAATTTTCATTTATCATTGCCTTAACTTATTAAGTATCATAAATTGAATGCTATCCTATGTATGAAATGGTTAGAGATTGTATGCTTAAATTTGTTGGCCTAATATTTCTTTATTTTCTACTTTCATGTTGAAGATTTTTTATTATTTTAGTTACTGAAGAATTAATATTATATGTAGTTTATAAAGAATTTGTATTATAAATTAGTTTGTGAAAAATTAATATTATATAGTTCCTAAAGAACTAATGTTATATATGGTTTCTGAAGAACTTGTAATATAAATTTTAGTTCCTGAAAAATAATGTTATATATAGTTTCTGAAAAACTATTATTAATTTTAGTTCTTGAAGAATTAGTTAAACAAATAACTAAGATATACATTTCTGATAAATATGATTCTAAATTCCTGAAGAATTAAGTATCATGAAATTTAGTATTCTGAATAATATTTTATGTTCTTGAAAAACTAAATATATTGTATATAAGTCTTTAAAAAACATATACTAATTAACTCATTTTTAATCATTGAATAGACAATGTCAAATTTGATAAAACTCGAATTTGTGGCACTTGTCATTATGGTAAGAATTATTTGTCGTTGATACTAGATGCCCAAATACATCTAGATATTATGGGTCTTGTAAACACAATTAAAGATGACAATGTAAATGCCCAAAATTATGTGTATCCTCTAGCTCCTTAGTTTGATTTATGTTTTTTTTTTTATTTAAACACTAGCCTAAAATATTTGTAACTTGAGTTTTTTTTTTTATCGATTTTAAATAATACTTTGTTTCTTATAAATATTTTTTAATTTTTTTTTGAAGATCTTAGTAGGATTAAGAGCAAATGATTCTGACTTATGTCTTGCGGATTGTGCAACCACGCACACCATATTAAAAAAATAAGAAATATTTTTCTCACCTAATAAAGGGAGAAACTTATGTTAATATAATATATGGTAGTAAAAGAATAATTGAAGGCTCTAGAAGAGTAAATATAATACTACCTGGAGGTACATATTTCTTTATTAGAATTGCATTATTCTTCCCAAAATCTCGTAGAAATTTATTGAGTTTTAAAGATATTCGCCGAAATAGATATCATATTAAGACTACAAATATGGAAAATATTGAATATGTCCATTTTACAACCTTTGTAATGGGTAAGAAAAGTGTGTTTGAGAAATTACATATTTTCTCCTCTAGCTTATATTACATATATATGTATACAGTTGAAACAGATGTAGTAATATATTTCTTATTTGACATGATCGTTTAGATTATTCTGGATTAATAATAATGCAAAAAATTATTGAGAGTTCATATGGTCATCCATTGAAGAACTAGAAGATTCTTCAATCTAATGAATTTTCATATTTGGCTTACTCTGAAGGAAAATTAATTATTAGGCTTTCACCAAGCAAAATTCAAAATGAATCTCCTAAATTTATAGAACATATACAAGGTGATATTTGTGGACCAATTCATCCACAATGTGGACCATTTAAATATTTTATGGTATTAATAGATGCATTAACAAGATGGTCATATGCATGTTTATTATTAACTCAAAATCTAGTATTTGCAAGATTACTTATTCAATTAATTCGATTAAAATCACAAATTCCAAAATATGCTATTAAGACAATTCGTCTTGATACCAAGCAAAATTCAAAATGAATCATCTAAATTTATAGAACGTATACAATGTGATATTTGTGGACCAATTCATCCACCATGTGGACCATTTAAATATTTTATGGTGTTAATAGTTGCATCAATAAGATGGTCACATGCATGTTTATTATCAACTCAAAATCTAGTATTTGTAAGATTACTTGCTCAATTAATTCGATTAAGAACACAATTTCCAGAATATGCTATTAAGACAATTCATCTTGATAGTGCAGATGAATTTATATCTAAGGTTTTTAATGATTATTGCATATCAATTGGAATAACTGTTGAACATCTTGTAGCTCATGTTTATATTCAAAATGGTCTAGCAGAATCTTTTAGTAAATGTCTACAATTAATAGCTAGACTATTGTTTATGAAAACAAACTTCCCAATTATTGCTTGGGACATGCAATTTTATATGTAACAACTTTTATATGCATCAGACCAACTAGTTATCATCAATTTTTACCACTACAATTGATTTCTAGCCAGGAGCGAAATATTTTCCATTTGAAAATTTTTGGATATGCTGTTTACGTTCTAATTGGCCCCCTCACATCATACAAAAATGGGACCTTAGAGGAGATTTAGAATATATATTGGATATGGATCCCCTTCTATAATCAAATATCTTGAATTATTAACTGGGGATGTCTTTACTGCAAGATTTAATAATTGTCATTTTAATGCGACATTGTTTCCTAAATTGGGGGAAAAAATAAGCAATTAGAGAAACAGATTGTTTGGAATGAGCCATCATTAAATTATCTTGGTTCTTATACAAAATAATGTGAATTAGAAGTTTAAATGATCATTCATTTATAAAGTATAGTAAACCAATTGGCAAATGCATTTTGTGATCCAAAAAGAGTTACTAAATCTCATATACCAGCTAAAAATGCTCAAAATAGAATTGGTGTCCCAGTAGGATAATATGTTAATATGATAGCAAATGAGTCCATAACACACTAGAAGCGTGGTAGGCTACCCGATTCCAAGGATAAAATCCAAGAAGAAAAAATTAGAAGTTTAAATGATCATTCATTTATAAAGTATAGTAAACCAATTGCTAGATGCATTTTGTGATCCAAAAAGGAGTTACTAAATCTTATATACCAGCTGAAAATGCTTAAATTATAATTGATGTTCAAGTAGGACAATATGTTAATATGATAGCAAATGAGTCCATAACACGCTAGAAGCATGGTAGGCCACCCGATTCTAAGGATAAAATCTAAGAAGAAAAGGGAACAAAATAAATAAAGTGACAATTTAAAAATTATTGATGCTCTTGAATAGCCTACAATAGATGACATAGATGAGCAAGTAACCCCTAAAGAGGTTCAATTACCTGAAAATTATAAAAATAATGAGATATCAATCAACTATATTACTTCAAAAAAGATATGAAATCGAAATGAAACTGTTATCGACAATATATTTGCATATGCAGTAGCAATTGATATTGCAAAGGAAATTGAGAATATTGAACCTAAGTCCGTTAATGAATGTCGATAAAAAAATGATTAGCCTAAATGGAAAGATGCAATCTAAGCATAATTAAATTCATTAGAAAAGCGCCACGTCTTTGGCCCTATTATTTTTACATCTGAAAATATTAAGCCAGTAGACTATAAATGGGTTTTTGTGTGTAAACGCAATGAGAAAAATAAAATAGTGATACAAAACAAGATTTGTAGCACAAAAGTTCTCACAAAGAACTGACATTGATTATGAAAAAACGTATTTCTCAGTTGTTGATGCAATTACATTAAGATTTTTAATTAACCTGGCAAGTTTAGAAGGACTCTATATGCGACTTATAAATGTCGTTATAACTTATTTATATAGATCACTTGATAATGAAATTTATATAAAAGTTCCTGAAGGACTAAAAATGTCCGAAGCATATAGCTCAAAACCTCAAGAAATATATTCAATTAAGCTATAAAGATTTTTGTATGGATTAAAACAATTTAGACGAATACGGTATAACCGCCTTAGTGAATATGTTTTGGAGAAAGAATATACTAACAATATAATTTATCAATGTATTTTTATTAAGAAAACAAATTTTGGTTTTGCTATTATTGCAGTTTATTTTGATGATTTAAACATCATTGGGACTCCCAAAGAGTTGACAAAAATAATAACTTATTTAACAAATGAGTTTAAAATGAAAGATTTGGGACAAACAAAATTTTATCTCGGTATGCAGATCGAACATTTATTTGGAGGGATTTTTATTCATCAGTCAACTTATATTGACAAGATATCAAAACGTTTTAATATAGATAAATCTCATCCAATGAGTTCCCCCATAATTGTTAGACAATTGGAAATGAAAAATGATTATTTTCATCCTTAAGAAGATGGTGAATAAATACTTAGTCCAAAAGTATCATATCTTAGTGCTATTGGAGTATTAATATATATTGCTAATTGTACAAGACTCGATATAATATTCTCTATGAGTTTACTCGTAAGCTATAGTTCCTCACATACTCGAAAACATTGGAATGGCATGATTCAAGTATTCAGTTATTTACATGGCACAACAAACATGAGTTTATTTTATTCACAAGACTCGAAATCTGAATTAATTGGATATACAGATACTGGATATTTGTCTGATCTACATAAAGCTCGATCACAAACGAGTTACTTATTTACATATGATGGCACTGTTATATCTTGGTGTTCTACTAAACAAATTATAACTGTCACATCATCTAATCATGTTTAAATATTGGTAATTCATAAGGCTAGTAGAGAGTGCATATGGTTAAGATCTATGATCCAACATATCAGAGAAACATGTGATATCTTATTTGATAAAGGAAATCCAACAATACTATGTGAAGATAATGTTGTTTGTATTGCACAATTCAAATGATTATACATTAAAGGAGATAGAACCAAGCACATTTCACTAAAGTTCTTTTTCACACATGACCTTCAAAAGCAAGAAATTTTATATGTTCATCAAATTCAATCAATTGATAATTTGGTAGATTTATTTACAAAAATACTTCCTACAACAACATTTGAGAAGTTGGTGAATAAAATTGATATGTGTCAACTAAAAGATCTTTGTTAGAAGTCATGTTTTTACGAGGATGAGATTTTTATGCACTGTACTCTTTTTCCCTTAGCCAAGATTGTCTCATTGGATTTTCTTAGCAAGATTTTTAATGAGGTAGTATTATGGCGCATATTTCTATATAAATAGTATACTCTTTTTTCTTCACTAAGGTTTTCTTACATGGTTTTTCTTAGTAAAGTTTTAGCGAGACATATTTTATGTAATAGACATTCAATGGAGAGTATTATAATAATATTTGAGTAGTTGGATTATATTGGATATCTATCATTATCCTTATAGATATATTCCTTATACAAATAGAGCTTTATCTCTATAATATTTCTACACTTATAAATAGGAGTTACAATTAATATAAACCGATTGCTTCATTTTTCTACTCTCTCATATTCGCTATTACTTTTTCAATTATTGTTATTTATTTTATATCATTTTTTTCATTATTTTAAAATTTACTTTTTTATTTTACCTTTTTTTCTTTTTATTTTCCTTTTCATCTTCTTCTTCTTCTTCTACCATCGCTTATTGTTATTATTTTAAAAAAAATAAAGAGAGGAACATAAGAACAAAAGAAATGAATAAAAAACTCAAATACTTAATTAATCAAGAAAATTACAGCAACTTATGTAGAAAAATTAAAGACCAAATTACTAAAATTAAGGTCCTAAAATTATGTAGAATCAAATCAAATTACTAAGATCATGGAAGCAAATTAAGCCATGATAAAAATAAAAAAAAATCACAACTCCTAAAAAATTTGGAAACACCTAACATGTTCTATATCCATTAAAATAACCAGCAACTCAACAAATTGAAATCGTAGACTGATCACACTGAAGAGTAGCAACATCATATTGACAAGCATTACAGCATTACACTGAGGAGCAGTACAACACCTACCGCTTTGCATGAATCGTGTCTTTGTGCATGCCGTATCTATTAGATTGACAGATCCAAAACACTTTTTTACAATATTTATCTATCATCTTTGTCTCCTTTCTCTATTCTACTTTCCATCTCTCATGAAAGAAATTTCTCCAGATTAAGCCCAATCATAATGTTTGCTGCTGCTAGACTCGGTAATGTCATGCTTGGAATATCTTTTTCCAACGAAGATGGCAGCAGCGATTCCAATGTTGCTGCAATTGTGACACACCAATTTTACTTTCATTGAAGTTTACAGAAGGTTCCTCTTACCCATACATCCAGGTGAGTGTATGTATAAATGCCTATAATAAATAAAACAAAATATTTGAAACGACGATCTAATACTTGTTTGAAATGCATATAAATTAGTGGAAAATGCAGCCAATTAAAATGTGGTGTATTGTCGGATGGTTTACATGCCAATGTCTATGTACATTCATGAATACCCTCAAAGCTTTTCTCTTTATTAACTTTGCTGAAAGCTCCTGTTAACAGACCATTCTTATATATATATTCTTTTTTATTTTTTTGAAAATCAAAGGTATTCCAAGGTATACTGGTCGAATTTTCAATATATGTCCAAAGAATTTCTAAAAAATTTTCAAAAAATTTTCAATATATATCTAAGTCATTCTCAAAATATACCAAATTAGGGTATATTTAAGGTATTTCTAAGAATATTGAATTAAGGTATACAAAGATATACTGTATTTGCTTTTTTTAGTATACTTTGGAATAATTTTTTGAAATTAGGTACTCTTGTAATAGTTTTTAGGTACTTTTATTATATTTGAAAAAAATTTTAAATGAATGAATGTTAATATTTTAGAAACTTTTTTTCATTTTTTAAAAATTTAGCGAACGATATGGATGATGCTATTTGTTATATTATCGAAATAAAAGATTATGTTAGATCAAACAAATTAATTTGAAACAGTAACAAAATAAAAATAAATAAATACTAAAAAAAATGAGAAAATCTCTTAGTGATAATCAACATCTCACAAACGGAAAGAAGAAAGAAAATCATTGTCTATCTTTAGCAAATAAAATCCAAAATCTCATGAATGGCAAGAGTTACTCCTTAATTGTCAACGTAAATAACAACTCGATCAATGACAATTTACAGCCACAACCCAATTCTTGTTTAGGATTCTTTCAAATTTTAAAACCTTTTCTCTGCCTCTTATCATGGATCACCTTCAACCCACAACCCAAAAACACCAACTTGTAATTTCTTTCCCCATTAAGATCAAGAAAGAAGCTGTTTGTGTAATCTCTTTTATCGTCACCCTCATATCTTCAGTCTTTGTCTTCAATCTTGTGTCTCCTTTTAATCCTCTCCAACTTTCAGGTTTTGGTTTCTTGTCACAAATTCTACCAAAGAATAAAGAATATCTACAATACCAAGACTGTGACTACTCTAATGGAAGATGGGTTAGGGACGAAAGTTACAAGAAACAATCCTACGATGAAACTTGCCAGTTTCTTGATCCAGGATTCCGGTGCCGGCAGTGTGGAAGGGAAGACTTTGATTATCTCAACTGGAGATGGCAGCCACATGGCTGTCATATACCAAGGTAACATTTTCGATATATATGCCTCTTCTCTTCTTGCATGCTTCATTCTTTCTTTCTTTTTTGTTTTTCTTTTATTATTTTTTTGTATATCGATTGACTCTATTTACGAGATCATTCCTGTTCGTGAATATATATATATACTTTGGTTTCTAAGGAGGGGGGTTAGATTAGACCTAATTCACATTTTCTTTTTACAAAGAGTTGGACTAAAACTCGAATTTTATACACCAGACAATTACCATTAAGCTATGTTTTTTTCCTCTTTAAGAAAATCGACATGATCAGTTGCTAATATCAAGACTAACGACTACTGGTAAAAACACTATAGCAATTCTGCAAAAAGTTCATTCTCTAATACGCAACTTTGAAACATTTGTGATTAATATACGATCAATAGTATCACATCATAGGTATTACTGAGACGAGCAAAAAATATTCCTATCATCTTTCCGGGGAGAAATTTATTGTCCTTAGTTTGACAATTAATGTTATTGAGGAATAATTTTCGTAATCTTTAGTTGTATGTGCACACTGATCAGATTTAATACGAGTGACCTTCTAGAGAGGAGCAGGAACGGGAGAATAGTGTTTGCTGGAGACTCTATAGTAAGAAACCAGTGGGAATCCTTCCTATGCCTGGTAGGCCAAGGAGTTTCCAACAAGTCAACGATATATGAAGAACGTGGAAACCCCATAACTAAACACAAGGGTTTCCTCTCCATGCGTTTCAGTGAATACAACCTCACAATCGAATACTATAGAGTGCCCTTCCTCGTAGTTGTTGGCCGGCCACCACAACCGGCAACCACAACCGTTAAAATGACAGTTAAGGTCGATAACTTGCACTGGTTTTCCAGGAAGTGGGTCGGGGCAGATGTTCTGGTTTTCAGTGGAGGTCACTGGTGGAATGAAGATAAAACGGTGAAAATGTATGAACTCTTCACTACTCTTCTGGTCTTGTAATTCGATCTATGCATCTTACCTACAAACTGTATTTTCTATATTCAGGGGCTGCTATTTCGAGGATGGAGGCAAAGTAAACATGTCTATGGATTTGATGGAAGCATTTCAAAGATCTTTACAAACATGGAAGTCGTGGGCTACAAAGAATTTGGATCCTGAAAGAAGTCACATTTTCTTTCGCAGCTTCTCCCCAGTACATTACAGGCAAGTATTCTCAGCTCCAAAGTTGGAGAATCTTGGAGAATCCATAGCTAATTTCAGTTTTTGAAGTTCGGATTTTCATTTTAATGCATAAAATTGCAGAAATGGCACATGGAATAATGGGGGTCGATGTGATGTGGATACGCAACCGGAGACAGACTATACAAATTTGCAACCTGAGCCAGTGAATAATGAATTGATTTCCAGTATAATTAAACAAATGAGAATGGAATACGGAATGAGGAAGGTTCAATACTTGAACATCACACATCTGACGCAGTTCAGGTTCGATGGTCACCCTTCAGTCTACCGGGAGCCAGGGACTCCAACTCCTGCTCCACAGGACTGCAGCCACTGGTGCCTGCCTGGAATACCAGATGTATGGAATAAAATTCTCTATGCACATCTAGTGTCGATGGGATTCAGAACCAACTGATGTTACCTTAACCATATATGAGAGAACTCAATTTCCTTGTTGCTTCAACTTGTAAGTAAGATGTCACATTTTCAGGGCTGTATTTAATTAATCAGGAGAGCTTCTAACTAGGCTAACTCCTCATTTTCATTGGCATCAGCATCACTAGTTTCCATTTCCTTCACTTTCTCAAGCTGCCTCAAGAGCTCCAACCTTTCTGGTCCGTAAGTTGAAGGTATCTGCCAAATGCATATTATTTGACCTCATAGTTAGAGATTCTACATCTGAAAAAGAATTTGAAAAAGATATTATGATAAGAGAACGGACCAAAGCTGGCACATATCGCTGAATAGCAGCCAACATTGCCGCATGCCCAACTGCAGTGACCTGTGGAACCCAAATTTTCCGTTCAATTAAGTACAGGATGTATGCTATAATTGTACAAAATAACACAGATAATAAAAATGCATTTGTGAAACCATCTGATGATGTTCATCTAATGCAATTACTGATCCAAACCTGTACTTATAAGGAAATTAATCGGTAATAAAATAATTTTCAGCAATCGAAATATTAAAGTATGTTAAAACTTGTATGGCGGTGCAATTGAATTGTGACTAGGCAACCTTGGAATCTACCTAGAATCAGAAACCTGCCAAAGCATAAGTTCCAAGGACCTGGCCACTTATTCAATAATGCTGCCAACAAGCGAAGCTAAATTGCATACTCAGAACATTTTGTCTTTTAGGAATGTTTCATAGGCCCAGAAAGAAGCAAAATGTATTGACCAGCAAGCCAAATTATTTGTCTGCATGTAATACAGTTTCTAACCTCAATATCAAAATCAACAGAAAATTTGCGGAAAGAATACTAGGTGCTAATGCACAATAAATATCTTGGCATTTTTCTTTAGTTTAATGGAGTATTCTTTTCAATTTTGGTAACAAGCGCCAAAAAGGGTAACAAGCACCAAAAAGAATACCTAACAAAGTATCATATTAAGTGCATAAAAGTGATTCAGACAAGCACACTTCAACATTTTCTTCCTACTTTTTTGCTGGACATGTTTTGCTGCATTTAGATCACTGACAATTTTGACACTGCATAATCCATATAACAGGTGTATCAGTTTTTCTTAGGAGCACACACAAAGGAGGAGGCGAAGGCATAGGAAAAGAAATGAGAATATGAGGGGGGGCAGGGGGGAAGAAATACTTTAGAATATCCTCTGTTAGTATTTCTCAATTTAAAGAAAGTAAAGTGATCCATTTGTATGGATATTGAACAGTACAACAAAGTGAAGACGGGATAGCATTGCGATAAACCATGTCAGCCTTGAGATAAGAAATTGTGAAGCATAACATTTATATGGGTTTAACATAATGATAGAACGCATATGAGGATTGAGACTAATTTTATGTTGTAGATAAAAAGTTATGTTTAGACTTACTGGAAGAAGCATTAGAAAACCAATCGGAACAACTGATGCCAAGTCGGTCATTGTTCTCCGAAGAGCCTTTTTTTCTTTATCTGTTAACTCATCTCCAATCAGCACCCTCCTAAGCAGCCCTGTTGCAGCAGCAACATCAATAGCTAGAAGCTGAGTTCCTTGCAAGACATCCTGTACATAGTTTAATAACATATAATTTCAAACATTAAACTTAAAAGAAAATTGTTGGAAACCTGAAAAACATACACCTTATAGTGATGAAGAAGAACAGAAGATGCCAAAACATAAACTGGAAAAAAAATACAGATCGTGATGATGTTTATATTTACAATTCAAACAAATGAAGAACAAGATTTGGAATGCACATATCATTGAGAGAGAGAGAGAGAGAGAGAGAGAGAGGTGCAGGAGGAAGGGGTGAAGTTGAGGCTCATCTTATATAAATTGAACTTTATTATTTTGATATAGTACGGTACTACAATGGAAAATTTGTTTTGCTCCACAAGTAAATTAACTCCTCATTATATCACAAAAAATGTTGCATCCAAAAAATATGCCAGAGGAGCGTGTAACATAAATTATGCCTTCAGGTTATACATGTTGGAGCAGATGGGCATGGAAGCCTCAGACTTGAAATGATAGATTTCAAAGTTTTTTCCTAAGTTTTACTCAGAAAAAAGGTGATGTACATTCATCATTTTAAATATGAAGAGGTTCAAAATCCAGCCTTAAACAAAACAGCAACATGACCATTGTCCGCCTTGATGATGACAACCAGATTCTAGTGATCTCAGAAAGCATTACAACATATAAAGATAAGATGCTAGTAACAAACTATAAGAACCAGAACCCAATCTTTCAACCCTGCAGAAGCTTAAAGCTACAGATACAGAACTAGTTATTTACTAATGGAAAACACATCATACCGTAGTAGTTTCCTTTAATTTGTCCAATGATTTTTCAATGATGTTTTCTTTCTTTTCAACTTGGATGAGTTGAGCAGTCCCAGGATTAGCAATGTAATCAGTACTCGCATCACTTTCCTTAGTGTCCTGAAAAAGATGCACTTTTTCACTGATTAAAAATGTCGCCGAAGAGCTACCTCAGCAAAGAGAACTGATCACGTAATTAAGTTTGAGTCAAAATTTCGTTATGTTTTGAAGGATCAATCTCAAGCCTAAGTAAATTACTGAAGAAATTAGGCACAAGGCCTAGAATGTGATCAGGTCTGATGACATGTCACTACCAAACAGTTGACAGCAACAAATAATGTAGCAGTAAAAATGGCCCTGACTATTGTTTGTATAAACTACAAAGAAGCAACTGTTTATCTATTTATCCATTTAATGTGCAGATAAGAGAATAATTCGGTGAAAGAAAATTAGCTAGAAACAAGGCAGATATGAGATTTAAATGCCAAAGAATATATGCATCAGTTTTCAAGCAGCTAAGAACATCATGAAGACAAGGTCAGTTTACAATGATAGGAATATGTTGCCAATATGATGCATTGGCACATCCTTAGTGTCATAATTATTTAATCATGTTTGGTGAAATTTCTCATATGCAAAGAGAACTTCATAACAAAGTCATATGTAATGTGGTCAGTACGAGCTATACCTCTTCATTTTCAGATTGATCAGTACTTCTTTGGACTCGTTTCTCTAATTCCATTAACTCATTCCTCAGAAGTTCAAATCGGAGAATGTCATTTGTTCCCGACTCTGCAACATTTTCAGTTAGAGTTGTTTGACCAATATGCTCATTTTCCTGCATTCACCAAATCAATAATACAGGAATATTCATTACAATGAAGTGCACTATCATTCAATTCCTGGAAACATGTAAGCAGACAGATTAGGTTATATTAACCATTCCATTGACTAACTAAAGAGCCTAGAACTATTAAACACAATCAAATAGAAAGCTTGTGCTTCAGTGCTATTCATCACCTGACTGAGGATGTTAGCATGAAAAGAGGCATTTTTTGCAACTCTATTTGAGCTAAAGCAACAACCAATATTTCAGCCTGATTATGTCAGCAAAGAAGCCAAGCATTCAGTATTCAATCATGTGGAATGCTATACAAAAGTGTAAATTCACTTATAGAAGACCAACAGTTAAGTCTTGCTATCAATATCCATTAATCGCTTCAATTTTCCGAGCAGAGGGGCAAAAGAGGACTGTTGCAACAAAATTCATCAACTAATGAACAAATTGAAAAAGTTGAGCTCACTGACAAAGTGTTCTTGACTTCTGAAATACCAGTCTCACAACAATGATAGGGAAGCATTGGCAGTAAAATATTTTATTTACACATGTTCTTTTAGGAAAACGATGCCAACAAATTTGTGGTATTAAGTTTCTAAATGCTCCAGACCTCCAGTATGCTACTTCTCCACCCAAATTCTATCCAGTGGATGCATATGGCAATGAGCAAAGTCCAATATACCAGACTTCATTTTTTTCCACTTGCAGTCATTAAAATAAAAATTATAAACAATGATCCCAAACTTCAGTAAGTGACTAATTTACCCACTGGTCGGTTTCACTATTAGGAAAATAAATAATTCTATCCAATTTTTTTCTGATTGACTAGTCTTTATGGGCAGTGACCAGTTAAAAGTCATTTGTCAATTGTGATCACTTCTCTACAAACTATTAACAGTGTCCATAAACTAAAGTAATTGAACTGATTGTACCAATTGCCAGTTTCTCTCTTTAAAGACTTAAATACTCTAGTCAGTTTCTCTCTCTGGGTCAAGATATCTATTTTCCCATTATTATCTAGTTGAGGTAAAAAGGTAAAAAAACCTTAATTTCGTAAAGAGAGAAACTGAAAATGGCACTAAAATCTCTGGTCGCCGTTAGTAACTTCTAGAACAGCACCAGAATTGCTAATGCAAAAACGTTTTTGGATTTTATTAGTTATTAGGCCTATTATATATCAATAACACAACTTAACACTAACCAATATTCAAGCCAAATCATCTACAGAAACTAAAGAGGATTTCAAGCCAAGTCAATTTGTATAAAAACCAAAGAGAAAGTTTACTTGTCATATTTAACATGACCAATCATTTTGACATTGAAATGATATATCATATCCTTCAAAATTGAAACGAGACATGGTATTATTAATTTAAGAGCACTTTGTTAATCACCAGCCACATGCAGAAACTGAACTATTAATTTGGCAACCAGTACAAGTTATTATGTTATATTTATTTTTACTGATTTTTTAGAGAAAAATCAATTAAATAAAAGACAATTATAAGGGTCATGTGTACTCATGCAGACACAGGTCGTAATATTTGCTATTGATAATAGTTTTTGTTCAATACCTATGCCTACGTCAGTGTCAATCACATTGTGAAGATGTAAAGGAAAAAGTAGATATAAAATCAATCACGCATTTTACAGTGAAAGTCACAGGGCATATCAGAAGATGAGAAGCGTAATAATAATATCATAGGCACATTTTGAAGGCAGGCATACAGATCTGTCTAGCACTGTCACTTCAGGATCAGGCTTCTTGGTTGGAAATCGTTCAAAGAAATTCCACAGTCCTCGAGATTTGCTGAGAACTCAATATGGACAGGAGAAGGAAAAGGAGGAAAAGTTGTTAGGTTTGAATAAATCAAATTAATGGCATGAACAGCTCAAACCTTGTTATTAGGTTTGAATAAATCTAACTACTGGCATAGACATTTGAAACCTACAGCAGAAGTTTCATACCTGTTGCTCCTATCAATTCTCATATTGGCATTCTTTCTCCTTCTCCCTTTAAAGTATAGTTGCTGCTCACTAACAGAAGACTGTGAAATATTTTCATCACCTCCCTGGAAGATCAGTGCTGAAGTATCAGTATGATAATGAGAATGTATATAATTATCAACAGAAAGGAGAACTATAGTATGGTAAGTGCCCAAATGGAAGCAGACACTGAAAGAAAATAGACTGGGAAGGAAATTACAGTCTTTTGAAGTTAAAAGAATAAAAAAAGACAACTTATTTTGGCTTTGCTAATGAAAAAGTCAGCATTACATTAACGCGTGCTGGAAAATAACATGCAGAGATGCAGGTTCATTTGCAGGATGGGATTTTCTACAAATTATTGACAAGAAATAATAAGTGGGAATGTTTTGTGCATCCATTTAGGTTAGTGCATTAAAATCATAAAAGACAACCGTTTGCATCATAGTTAATAACATATATATATATATATATATATATATAGACACACTAATATATATACACACACACACGAATACATGAAAAAACACATCTATCTGGAGTGCATGTTCAATGAAATATTGGAATAAAACAAAAAGAACACCTGCTTAAGGGAATCTGCTTTTGCCCTGAAAGATGCCTCCAAAAATTCAGCCTCTTTTTTAAGTTTCCTGATTTTCTCAAGATCAGTACAAGCAGCTTTTAGTTGCTCCTTTCCAGATTTAGAGCTTGACACATGCAACTCCTGGAGCAATTTTTCCAATCTTATCAAAGCTTCCTCAACACTCTCCAATGCCTGACATGAAATGCATCGCAAAGTTAACAGCATTCAACTGGAGCACACTAATGGGGCAGCCACTCAATTGATATCATTGTGTATTAAATGTTGAAGATTAAATCTCAAGGATAAAACAAGCCAGGAAATAGGAAAAAACTGGAGCAACCAATGTGGCCTATAAGCATTTGGCGAAGGATGAGGTTATTTCTACAGCTAAAAGAAGGGTCCATAGCCTTATAAATGTTATGAATTAACAAGCTTAATATTTTTTAATATGAACTAGTAAAATGCTCAAAACCCTCCTAAACTAATTTGATAAAATAGATCTAGATTTATTTAAGCAAAAAAAACCTAGAAGTTATTACCACAACTTTATCATCCTCTGCGTAATATTAAAGAATTGTTTACAGTAAAAACCCAACCGACAAAAATTATTTGATTCCACAGATTCAAAATCCTGCCTATGCCACCTACCACGTGCCTAATCAACAGAATACCTCTGAATCACAAAACCCCCTCCCCACTTCCGTTTTGCAATTTATCTTCCCAATTAATCCTCCTATTTCTGACCTAAAAGAAACCTCTCTTTAACTTATTACTGATATTTAAAAGTGAAAGTTTCCATTTCACCATGATAGTGAGTTTCTGACTTCATAACTACAAATAATTTCACTTTTCCAATTATTATAGATCCTTATCAATTCACAATTAATGGGAATTAAGAGTGTTATTTTGATATTGAGAACCCACTGAATATAGCAAAAGATAAAACATAGCCATCATGAAAGATACATTCACTAATTACAATTTATCCAAGATATCATGAGGTGAAGCAACACCTTCCAAGTTCAATGTGAACTGCAAAAGATGTACTCACTGGAATGACCTTTAATTAAAGGATAAGGAAAAACCTTGTCAAAAGAACCCATCTCATTGTTTATTGGTGAATAGATTTCAGGGCCAATTCTCAGAGAAGAACTTTTGCTATTTCTTTCTGTCATATTCCTGCAACATTCTTTCCTCAATTGTAATCAGCTAATTATAATATTTTCAAACAGTGTTATATACAATGCATGAGCACACATCACCCCAACATATAGTGACATGCAAACATTATTTCTCAAGTTTGCTAGAAACCAGATCCTAATTCCTTATGCTAAAACATTAAACTAGACGAATAAATGTTTGAGAAAAACACATTGCTGGCATACAAGAAAGAACAAAGGTGTACCACAGTAGAAATGCAGCTTAAACAGAAATTTGAGCATATCCAACAAAAGTTTAATTTCAAGTATCAAGGAGTCATATAAAACTTGCATTTCTAAAGCCTCTCATTTCACATTGATGAGCATTCAAATTTTTGCCACCAAATGGAGCACATATAAGACATTATAACTTCAAGACCAATTTTAATCTCTTCATATACGTAATTTACGTGTTTGTGAGGAAGAAAGAACTGACATATCCTCTCCAATAGCTTACCGTGAAATCCCAAGTTCCTCCGTGCACTCCACTAATTTGTTGTGCCTAAAAGAAGATGGCAGCATTAATTGAAATTAATGTCACCTCATATCGGTCCAAACAATTAACATAATGTAAGTTCAATTACCCCTTGGACAGGAACCTTGCTGCTTTGACATTGGAAGGATTCTCCAGCCATTTACTATATTTAATAAAGCTCTGTATCCAATAAGAGCAGACATCTAATATTTGAGGCATCGCTTCAGAATTTGGAGGGCCTTCTCGTTTCTTTCCATGACCATGAGTCTGTTTTAGAGTGCCAATATTGCCAGGATAGAAAGGAAGCCAGTCCAACTCTTCACAGACAACCTATAAAAAAATATATTCTGATAATCTCAAACTAACCACAAGACAGATTTGTTTAACAATAATAAGTCAACATGCTGACCTCTACATACAATTGATAAGAGCTTATTGATGAAAGCTGAGGATAGTACAACACACTACCCCCAATTAGGTACCTGCAGAGGAAAAAAAAAGTACATTCAGTTGAGTTGATAATGGCAAAAATATGTTAAAAAGATAATTTTAAGAAAAATTCAAAAACTACCTAATGAAGCCTTCAATACAATCATCTATAACATCAAATCCATTTGCTGATAAAAAGGATTGAGTACTTCTTCCTAAGGCAATAAAGAATCCAAATATAGCCAAATCCTTCTCCAGAATCTGCAGTTGACAAGCATTTACTCTTTAGAGCAACCTTGAATGACTAGAGTTTTATTTAAAATTAAATCTTTAACAGTTTTAGTATATAGTTTTTAGTGGTTTCCGAAATTGATATGCATGTTTACCAAACTGCGATAATTTAATTGTCTAACGACACCACCTCCTTTCTAGCTTCTACATTATGGAACTGACTAAATGTTTGAGTTTGATGTTCAGCCAACAAATATTGTTGGGAAATGCATACTCAAGGAGGATAGTGACTTCTACTATGTAGGGCAATGACCACTAACATCAAATTCTAAACATATAAAGGCCTCAACTGATGGACTTATACTGGTTTTCCATAATCTCTGGCACATGGTGATTTCAATTTAATTTGACTCCTTTGCATTTGAACATTAACAAGCAACTTTGTCTATTTCTGGAAAAGTTATAAGAAAATACAGGCCCCATTTAGTAGACAAGCAATTGTTAGGGCCACATCCATATTAGAAGTGTGGGCATATTTCAATTTGTTAAAGATGTCACATATTTTCTATGTGTTTCCAAAGATTGGTAAACTCTTTCTTTCAGTTTCATACTTCTTCCTCATCTCATTCTTTCCTAACAGATGTACTTTTCAATCAAGACCTTTTTTTTTTTTTTTTTTTTTTTTTGCAATCCTTCAGTCATGTTGGGTACAGAAGTTAAAGCTAGCTTCAGCAGTCACAGGACCACAGCAAGAGGTGACAATCAACTGGACTTTGAATTTCTGCAGCCAAAAGCCCTTCGACACATAGGGTCATTACTTGATGACATGGTAAATAACTTGTTTGCAACCATAGGATGCCAGTTTGGCTAAAACAAGCAGCCACTTCAGGAAAAAGTGCTGAAGTGTCCAAAATTCTCCTTTACAAGGAACTCATTCTAGAGGGATTATGTTCAAGATAATGCCATTAGAAACTTTAGCACTAACCGCAATGCTTTCAGATGTAGTTAGTCTTGACCATATTCTCTCTCTATCCATAGCTCGTTGCAGTTGCTTCTGTATAAGATTAACCCAGAAAACAACCTCCTCCGAACTACAATCATTTTTCACTCTGCAAGCAGCAGCACGGGGACCAAAATGGACCAGAAATTCTCGGTGCAGACCCATATCCTTCATATAATGATATGCTTGACGTATATGAATGAAATCAACCAACATGTCCATCAATCTGCCTGCTATATCTGAGATCGTGGAAAAAAATTGTGGGCAAGAAACCTTTGCAGCACCTAGTTTAGTGATTGCAGCAATGCAACTCAGTGCAAGTAAGAGGAGTGCAATATCTTTTCCGTTGCCTGAGTCCAAAAGCCTGCCTTTGCCCAACCTGAAAAAAAATGAAGTAATTTTTTTTTTCTCATAGATATTGAAATTTTTATTAGATTTTACAATTAAAGGATCAAAATCCAGTAACAGAGATGATAATATACACAGTAGAGACAGCAGTAAAGCGTGTATCCCCTTCAAAATAATTAACAAATGTTGTCACCACAGCTGGAACTTGCTCGGACCAAAACCATTCACAAGCGTCAGGATGCTTGGCAGATAGTTTTTCCCTGATTGAACTCTCCAAGGGAGCAGATTGTCGAAATAAACTGCATGAATAAGGTGTCAGAACAGGGAGAAAGATAAGCTAAGTGGAAAATAATATAGATATTTCAAAAAAAAAAATCCACATTGAAACTGTTAAATGGATAGAGAAATCAAATATAATCATGGAAGCAAAGGTTTTGAATTTGTATATGTATATGTAAAAGACAGATAGAATCTACATTCAAAAGAACAAAACTACATCTAGTAGCTCTAAAAATTCAATCAGGCAGTTAAATCTACTATGACAAATAAAGCATGAGATTGCATCAATCAATGTAATTGAAAACCTTAGTTTTAGATTCATACTAGGTATAAAATGGTTTTGCAAGCCATTTGACTCTGAGAGAGAGAGAAAGGATCCTTAAAATTCATTGGCAAATCTTGCTATACATGACAAATAGTGCCCAAATAAATCGAAACACAAAAGTGGTAAATGATCCAGTAGGATAAAAATTTAAGATGACTATTTCATTCAGAGACTTGCAACAGTTATAGTGTACCTTCACATATAACTAATGGAATTATCAATTTAGCTGTAAAAAACTTTGAACAAGCAACAGAGAACGTAAATCTGACAAGATTCTGAAAGCTTGAATATGATCAATGAAACAAGAATATATGAAGTAAAATATGTATAATATGATGAATTATATGTATAATATAATATGTATAGTCTGTGTTGTTTTTGAACAAACAAAACAGGACCTGAATCTGACAAGAAATTCTGAAGTAAAATATGTATAATATATTATTCAATACCTCTTTTGGACAAAAATATTTACATCCCTATCTCTTCCTTCGCCTTGGGATGAAATCTCACATGCTGCTTGTAATAGAGAATACACAGAAGCCTGAGAAATTCATGAAACATGAGATTTCCTAAACAATATTTTCTGTTTAAAACATTTACTGAACAAGAAAATGTAAACAAGAAATTTTACAATAGCTGAGGCACCATAAGCTATTGAGATTTTTCTTTTTTGGAAAGGGGGGGAGGGGGGGTTTGGGGGAACTAAGAAATCAATTTGAAAATTTTGACAAAAAAAAAACACCAGATAAAGCATCTCAAGATCACACTAGTCAGATATTCAATTTCCAATCATATAAGAACTATATCTAAAATGTTAAAAACATGCTTTAAGAAAATTTTCAAAATCGATCCAATGAGACTGATATTCCAATAATTCTACATTATAACTATTATAAACCACTGCAGCATTGCATAGATTTTCAAACATGCACATGACACAACTAGGAAAAAGAAATAGCTTACGTATAACACAATATATTATTTTTTTTCTCTTCTAAGAATGAGAACAAACCTGATAAGACAGTGTTTTCACCCATGCATTCCTGTCTACTCCAAGCCAGGCTGTTGAAAACCAGGAAAATTTTGAAAGGTAGCCCTGTTCTTTAATCGCCAACTCAAAAACCCTGGCTGCATCATGTAAAGATTGAACAAGTCTATTCCCATTATCTTCACCTTGCAATGACTGATTGAGTTTGAGTCTCATTTCATTTACATTAGAGCTGATACTTGTTGGCGGACTTCCATTAACAGATACACCATCATCTGCAGATGAAAACAGGACGTGGTGTCCCACCCTTCTTGTTTTATGACAGGCAAATTTTAATCCTCTATCCACTGCCAATAGATAGCTTAGACTATGTTTGTCATTTCCCAACAAAACACGCCTCATAAGGCATCTTTTCATTGAATTACCGCAACTGCTCAATATACAATCCAATTGGGCCACTCTTGCACAGGAAACATGCTGTCGAATTGAATCTCGTGAAAGGCATGGATTTGAAGTGCTGCAATTTGCAAATAAGAAACTCAAAGATATGAACTCACTTGAATAAGTTTCCACCTTCCATCAGAAAAATGAGTCTAAATGACTCAGAATTTTAGAACAACACTAAACAGGTATAGCATGCCCAATTTGCAAGACGAAAGTAATTTCGACATCATCTTTCCTAGGAGTTTATCAACTCATCTCTTACTTTCTTCTGTTTCTCCATAACTAACAAAGAAACGTCATATGTAAAGAAAAGCCGAACAGGGAACACACTAAGACTTCAAGGGTAGAATAATCAGGACAAACAGTATCATTTTCTGAATTAATCATGAACGAGAAGCCCTCACCTCATCCCAAATACTCAAATTTAGACAATCTCGCTACTTGGCAAAACAACACCCAACACAATATAATTAGAGTAATACAAAAATTACACCCGACAGGCAGAGAGAGAGCCTTGCACTAGAAAAGATAAGAAGGAACTGTTGCAATTCACTTGAAGAAAAACGACCCAAAATTCTGAAATTTTAAACAAAACAAAATCAAGTTATAAAAAGGAAAAGCAAAAACCTCATCATAATAGTCGCCGGAAAACTCGATTAGTCCATTCAGCAGTATACTTTTCATTCTCGTTGTTAATATTCTGCCATGGATGATTTACCAAACAGCATATGTACAATTGATGTCGAATTTTATTTTATTTAGCTTTCGAGATGCAACTTTAAGCAATGCAAAACATCCGTCTTAAAGTTTCTCTTTAAATATTAATTTTTCATTCTCATTTTCCTCAGTTTCTTAGTATCCAAACAACAACTAAAGGATATGAAAAAAATCCAGCGAATATAAAATTCTGAAAACCCTAGCTGTCCTGCGACTAGGCAGTCAAACCTGATAAGTAAAATATCAAGTTTCTTACAAAGATAATATTGCAACAAATGAGGTTAAAAATGAAAAAACAAAAACAGAAAAAAGAAAGATAGATAGATAGACGTCAATGAAGAGAAGAGGACCTTGAAGGTAAGAAGCTGCGATGCTGCAACTTAACTGCCATAAAACAAGGAAGAAGTGAGAAATTCAGCAGGTA
This sequence comes from Balakata baccata, assembly GCA_949630135.1. Classification (NCBI taxonomy): domain Eukaryota; kingdom Viridiplantae; phylum Streptophyta; class Magnoliopsida; order Malpighiales; family Euphorbiaceae; genus Balakata; species Balakata baccata. The sequence continues at coordinate 3,716 of CATIWF010246613.1, read as the reverse complement.
AATTATGCGTTTGGTTCGCGGGAAAATAAAGAGAAAATGTGAGGAAGAGGAGGAAAGGGCGCTTTTGTTAACGTGGCAAAGGGACTTTATCCGTAGACGTGGATAAACGTATAATCACAGAGCTGTTGACTCTAACCTGTGGCCCGAAAACAAAATTTATTTATTTCGGCCTGTTGATATTTTGGACCAGGCCTGGCCCAAATGATATAATTCCCCCAGTCAAGCGCAAGTTATATTGTGGACGTTGATCTATATGGTATTATGGACTAAACATGTATAAAAGAAATAATAAAAATATGATAGCAATTTTGTGAATAAGATAAACTTATACAGATTCGTTTATTGATATAGGTTCATTAGTTATTAGAAAAATATTCATTAGTTTATTGATAAAAGTTTTTTTATTTTAAAACAAAATTAACAGTTATTTTATATTTTTTTCGTTTTCATGTGCTGTTTGTTTTGATTTATTATTTTTCCGATACGTTTTGTTTCGATTTTTTGTTATATTTTGAGTTTATTTGAAGATAATTCAATGAATTCATACTTACAAATCAAAATACAAAAAATATTCATTAAATTAAATATACAAAAATAAAATGAACTTGTATTAATATAAGAAATAAATTTTTATTAATAAATTAATGAACTCTTAGTTCATTTATTATGAGCATTTTCAGTTTATTTGTAATGAACTTTTTCATTAAACTAATAAACTTTTATTTTATTTGTAATGAACTTTTTTTAATGAACTAATTAACATTTTTCAAAAAAAACTAATGAACCTCTAGTTCATTTGTAATTAATGTTTTCAGTTTATTCACAATGAACTTTCTTAATAAACTTTACTTTATTCATAATGAACATTTTTTTAATGATCTAATGAATATTTTTTAATAAACTAATGAACCTTTAATTTATTCACAATGAATCTTTTTTCAGTTTATTTGTAATGAAATTTCTCAATAAACTAAGGAACATTTATTTTATTTATAATAAACATTTTTTAATGAACTAATGAACATTTTTTAATAAACTAATGAACTTTTATTTAATAACAGATGATGAATATTTACAAAAATATATATTTACAAAAATACACGTGTGATAGACTTGATCCATAATACTACATGGACCATGGTCCAGCATATAATAATTGACAATCAAGAGTCAATAATGGCTTAGCTCGAAATGTATCAAAGTTCTATCTTTTTTTCTGAGGGATTTTACATGGGAATTTTTACAAAAATTGAAAAAAATAAAAAAATATTTACAAAATATACCGTCAGTCAAAGTTTTTTTTTAACAATATCTAAAGCGCTTAAAATAATTACAACAATATTAAAATTTAGAAATTCACCCAACAGTGCTCATGTGGTATATTTATGGAACACCTTCAGTATATTTTAAGCATACATTAGTTCAATTATTACAAAAAAAAAGAGAACAAAAGAATAAGAATAAAAAGAATATAATTGAATTAAATCAAAATTTAAAACATCACAAATTTTCAAAATAATAGCATAGGTATACCATAAGAATTCTTTGGGTATACATCGGGAATACCTTAAGTATATCTGGAAATTCCTAAAAAATTCCCTGTGAGGAATCTCCTAAGAATACATTTGGTATACCTTGGTATACTTTGGGAATATCATGGGTATACATTTAAAATACATTGAATATACCTTAAAAATTCCTTGAGAGTTCTCTAAGAGGAATTCCTTGGGTATGTCTTAGAAATTCCTTGAGAATTTCCTAGAATGGATTCTTTATGAATACTTTGGAAATACCTTGAATATAATTTGAAAATTCTATGGAAATACCTTAGAAATTTGTAGGATATACCTTGATTCAATCGCACACAAAAATCAACAAAAAAACAAAAGAAGAAAAGAATAATAGATGAAAAAAAAATACAATAAACATTCAAGAAACTATAAACACTATAACAACTAGCAACCATAAAGAAAAAAGAAAACGGGAGCAAATAAACGCTAACAATAATTAGATGTTGAGGAATGAATCGAGAATTTGTGTGCATAAATAATTTCTAACTAAACCCATAAATGGTTCACATACTTTATTGTTATTTGTTATTGCTAATTTCAATAAAGCAAGGTAGCTTAGCTTCCTGCATAATATGAAGGGCTTTGTTATTCAAATTTAAACTTTATTTCAACGTCAAATTCTGGAAAGCGAATTAATTTCATTTCTTCCGCATCAATCTCATTTTACAACTATCAATTCTCTCCTTATATTGCATTTGGATGCGACATAAAAATTTCGTTTGTTGGAACTCTCTTTCGACTCCTTAAGAATGCGATTTAATATTGGTTTCTTAGTTTTATGGATTCTTGAGAATCCAATCGAAAAAACTGATATGGTTGAAGGTAAATGTAAAATTAGAGTTGGAACTAAAGGCATTAGAGAAACCAAGTTGATTATACTATTATTAATTTGTAGAAATAAAAAAAATTTTGATACAAATAAAAAAACGGAAAACTAGGAATAAATAAGAAAAAATAATAAAAATTTTGGTAAATCATTAAATTTCTCCATTTTACATGTCCTTAAACTTTAGGTTTTTATAAAAATAATATTCTTAAAATTCTAATTTATAATAAAAAATTATTTCGTTTTATTTTTTATAACATAATAATCCTTCTATAACTTACTTGCAACTTCAAAGTGATTTTTTAATACATCTCGTAGATATTGGATAATACAAGATATTTCATCTTTGTTATAACTATTTCATAATAGATATACTAATCGAGCTAGCCTCTATTTATCTCTTGTATACTTTCCATATATCTATCAGTTAAAAAGAAAGATAAGTTGATAAAATATATTAAAAAAAATGCGTGACAAATATATAAAATAGATAAATAAGAGAATAAGCTATATAATCAAAACAGTTATTTGATGTAGAGGGAAGTTATTTACATTGTCCAAATGAATATAAGAAAGATTTTCGTATTTCAGATATTAAAATATACGAAATTTTTTGGAGAAATTTTCACCGTTTGCTGAAATTGATTTTTTTTTTTCAAATATATTGATAATTTTTTTATCTTTTTATTTCTTCTGGAATTTTTTTCATTTCTACCCATCGTGATCTTTTACTCAAATTCAACTAAAAATAACACCAACAGTAGCTATTGATCCACTAAGAGTATTCATGATATTGATCTTATTTCATAGGAAGCAGTAGCTGATCTCGAGTTCATTACTAAGCAGATGATCTCTCTTGGAAAAATTGTGATTATAAACCATTTTGATATGATAATTCAGATAAGTCTCATAATTCAGTTTTAGAAAAAAGATCCGAATATATATTATTTGACATGAAAACTATAAATTAATGTATTTTTATGCTCAAAATGGAGAATGTGTTAATTGAAATTAAAATTTAAAGTAAACTCATTCCTAATGAGATATAAAAAAGAATAGTGAGAGTGAGAGTTGTCCTACATCACTAAAATATGAAAATTGGACTTGTATTTATATAGTAAGATGTATTCTTATATTGGTAAAAAAGTAATATGAAAGACTCTCTCTCGCGTGCTCAGTGTCACGGATCCCACATCGGTTGGCTCTGGGGTTGGTCCTGGGCTTATAAGCGGGTACGCTGCACACCCCTACAAGCTAGCTTTTGGGGGAGAGGGTAATGGCCCCGTGACAATGTGTTCTTGAGAACACTGAGCATACAA
>CATIWF010246397.1:0-25053 GCA_949630135.1 Balakata baccata | reverse complement strand
CTTTCAGCAGCGATTGAAGATGAAAATCTTCCTGACGGAGGAACTTCATCAGACACGAAGTTGAAAGCTTTCACATTTGCTCAACTGAAGGCTGCAACATTCAATTTTAGAGAAGATATGGAACTGGGTAGGGGAGGTTTTATTGCTTCAAATTCAATCTTCCATGAAAAAACAAAACACATTGAGATAGATTGTCATTTTGTGAGATAGAATATCAAATTTGGCTGTATTACTACTAGTTTTGTGAATTCAAATGATTAATTCGCAGACATTTTTACTAAAACTTTAAGAAGAACCCAAATTGAATATATATGCAATAAGCTAAGAGCATATATGATATATACACTCCAGCTTGAGAGAAAGTGTTAAGATATTTGAAATTATACATGCATAATTCTAAACTATAAATATGTGTTTATATTTTTCTTTCTATTTTGTATATGATTTTTATTCCTATTTTGTATCCTCCAATTTAATATATATATATACTCATTAGCTTGAGGGAATAATTAAGCTAAAAATTTCAGTCTCCACTGTATTTTCTATTTTCTTCTTTCTTTAAATTTCTCACTTAATATGCTAAAGAAATTCCTCTATAAAGACCATTAACAGAAAACTTGAATAAAGCCAAAAGTAATACTTTACCTTGTGATGATCTTAAAAAAAATAAAAAAGCAAAAGTTCTTGGAAGATTCATGAAAGATTTAGCATTCTATTCCAACCAAATATACATTACATTTTGATTCCTATTTCTCCGACCTTGAGCCCATGAAATATAATCCCAAAAGGTAAAAGCTCTGAAAGTGCAGGTCAATATAAGTTCATAGGTATCATTCAGAGTAAACAATTAACTCACACTGTGTTGAGAAAAATAAAATTGAAAGTTCCTCCATTGGGAATGGTAGATATGCAGTTATACACCTACAAATCCAAAGCAGAGCTAGGTGATCCGATGCCAGCAGCTAGAATGCTCAACAAATGTCCATGTAGGAAACGAATAGTATGTGCATTTGTGTGCCTCTTCACATGCACATCACTGATTTCGGCCAAAAAAATATACATATTTCAGCCAATTGAATGATTTAGGAAGGCATAAATTTATAAGGTAAAAGCACCATAGAGTTTAGCTTCAAATAAGCACATTCACAAATAACTTAGATAAGCTATTCCTTTAAAAAGTTCTTCTGAGAATTACATAGTTTAATTCTCTGTCAGAAAGCTAGTGCAATACATTAAACATGATTTCACACTCCGTCACATTGAGACCATGAGGGTTGGAGCAAGAGAAGCAAAATTTCTACATCAGCAAATAGAGTGTCCAGACTCCAGACTAGCATGTAAAACATACCAGGTAGCTCTTGCACTGTTGTACTGCAAGCAAACTTTTTCTGCAGCTCTGATGCTAAGGCTTCAGCGTCCATTAAGAATTGTTCTAGACCTGATACTTTTGTAACTTTCGTGTTACCTTGACGCCTTTCTGTTAAAATTTGAATCATTTTCAATTATCCTTTACGAACAATTGACTCACTTCCCCTGGTCACTATGCAATGGGCTTGCATTTGGCTCATACATGTTGATCCTAGATCCTTCTTATGAATCTCAGTTGGGTACGATGATCCTTTCTTAACTGTTCCCTTGAACAAAGCATCACATAATGCTGGATCTAGAACTACTAAAGATTTGTCTGTTGGGTTGACCAGATTCTCTTTCTCAATATATTTGAAGACAACATCAGAGGCTTCTGAAGCACTGTAAAGTTTCCCCAAATCAGCACCTACAGAAGCAAAAATAGGATTGACATGTACACTTGGTTATAGATCTCTGCTACTTCAAGTACTTTTTTGGGCCTACTTGCAGTAGTAGCTTGAACTGCAGACTGATCATTTCCTGGTTCCTGCCTCTTTTCTGGCTTGAAGGATAAGTAATATGGATGAATGCGGTTAATGGAGAATAATATAGTTTCCTTCTTATATTTGTCTTCTTTCACCGAAATCTGTCCACACATAGCAATCATTGTAATCTATGTCATACAAGAACCATTGTAATCTATATAATTTCCGACAGATGCAACTCGACTAAAATAACTTGATCATACAAGAACCATAGCAAAAAATTAAAAATTTCTCCTATATTAGAGTAAAAATATAAAAACGAAAAAAAAAAAAAAAAGAAGATATGTAACATACAACAAGATCTAAAGCCCCACATTTTCCATATCTCTCTAAAGGTTTAACTTTTCTAACAAATATGACCAAACTTTAGTGAGTTTACCATCACTGCAATTTTTGGCAAGAGTCATTAGTCCAATTCCCTACAACAAAATCCAATCTAATCTAATTTGCAGAGAGAAACATAGTTCATCGATAAAAATAAAAATAAAACAAACACAAGGACCACATTGCTAGAATGACACTAAAAAGTCATTTTATCCTGCTATGACAAAAATCCTTGCAAATCAAATGAAAGTCCAGAGACTTGCATCAAATCCTATTACCCCTTGCTTCTTTGTGGATGTGATCACGAACACTACTTATGTGCATGCAGAATACCCCGTGCCTATTTGCACAAAGTACCAAAATTTTGACAACAATGCTTTAAAGGAAAGTTACATATGAACCGTAAACAAATTTAAATGTTAAGACACCAAGAAGCCTGCTTCCGAATGATTAAGAGTCTACGTCTAAAATTCTATTATCATGAGAGAGAGAGAGCATGAAACGCACCAATCCTACAGAAGATTTAGCTTGCAGCCACTTTGATAGTTTCTTGTGGGATGATTTCTTGATATCAAGCATAATACCCGAAGGCCTACAGGGGATAGTATGGTTTGACGTGCACCATCACGGCCATGCAACAGCATTTTATTTCTAGCAAAATCACAACAAATCACAAGAAACAGTAACATCAATGGAAAGGTGGCCCAGTTTGTAACCTGAAACATGAGCTATACATAATGAAATCTTCAGCTAGTATGATATCACAACTTAAAAGGCATGTTTTTTGTATGTGCGTGTGTGTGTGTGAGGGTAAAAATAAAGTTGAAATATCTTTAGTTGCATCCTGGCTTCTGAAATATTTTCTCTTTGCTCCATATTAAAGTAAGTTGCATCAAAAGTTCACCGTTAAGTTTTAACAGATGCCTGGTAAAGATAGGGCAAAGACAAGTCAGACATGCATGGATTGTAGAAAGCAGACCAAGCTCTTTTCAGAGTAACAAGCAAAAGAATTAAGAACTTATTGACACGCAAAAAGATTTATTTGTCAAATAATCATATTCATTGTAACTTTTGATATGCTGAACATAGTCTCATCATGAAATGTGTCTTCATCCACATAATGGCTCATAATGCACAGGGACCAACCCTAGGACTAGGGCCACACAATAATGAGCCCGGAATCGGTGAAGTGGATCAATTTCTAAGTGTTACAAAGAGAGTGATTAGACTCTGCATAATTCTCAAAAATTCAGATGACAGTGCAATCATCATGATTCATTTCAAAACAATTTCTACATAGAATGGAATTTGATAATTTTCATACAGTGAGAGAATGCCCAATTTTCGAATTATTTGATCAGACTTCACCTCAGACAAAATATTAGATACTGAATGTGACCACAAAAACATACTCATATACACCTAAAAAGACAATTAATTTTCAAAATCGAGCTTGATATGTAAAAAATTGCAGGTGACCAATCCATGTGCATGAGACTAAAAGATCAAGAAGTGTGCAAACTTCCTTAAAAGCAGCTTACCACAAAGTGCTTCCAGGCATTGGAAGATCTTTATCCTCAACAGTTGTATGAAGTGCTTGCAATAAGCATTTATCCAAATAAGTATCCACATCCTCAGCTGACAATGAGTGCTGCCCCTCAATAGTTGATTCATCTCCAGTAACGTCATCTGCTAATTTCACATCACCCATATGAGCAGTTACTTGTTCAACAATATCATTTTGAGAATCAAGCTCGGCAGTTGAAGAAGGTTGAAGTTCTGATATAACATCATTTACAGAAGAAGATTCCCCAATTTCATTGTTCTGATCCTCATTTAGCTGATCATTTGAAGTACCATCAGCAGCCTCATTTGAGTCAGAAACTTGTACAGACAATGAGAAAGCAGGATCCTCAAGGACAACATCTTCATAGAAACCAGCATTTGGCACATAATGGCCCTCAACTGACTCCCTACAGACGATTTTTGGAGCATCTCAATGATGGAACTTGCTAGAAACCACTCTATCATACAATTTAAAGCTACACATACCAAAGTGAGTCCTGGTAATAGTGTATCCTTAAGGCCTTTCCACGCAAACCAGCTTTTATTGCTTCATTGCTGCTCATAGTGGTAGACCCAACCTGCATAAAGCAGACATTACAAACATGCTAACTAATTTCATCAACATCAGTTCAATAACTAATTTCATGAACATCAGTTCAAATAGTACAACAACAAAAGACATAACCAACAAATAAATTAAGAGAAATATATATATATATATATATATATATATAAAGCGAAAGAGAGAGAGAGAGAGGAATCTTATATAGCTTACTGCAATAGGCGCTGGATTTCCAGGAACTTTTACGGCCCATGGTTCCCCTGCTGAAAAAGAACCTAGACCTTGAGCAGGTACACTAATACCAGGAAACATCAAATCTGCTCCTCCAATGACATATCGAGATACCTCACCACCCTTTAGCATAAAAGATGGCAACAATTCAAGGACATTCCAAAGAGCAAAAAATGCACAAGTGACATAGGAATGCATGCTAAGTGACACTGATTAAGTATTGACGATAAGTTGAGCAAGGAGCAAATAAAATTTGACAGATACACTGGTGCAGAAGATAAAGCACTGCCAAGTTACAATATTATAGAAGATGAGTCATAAACAAAGAATAACTCAGGAAAATTGGTCATAACCATCATAACAAGATTTACTTGAAAATGTAGCTCTAACTGATGGAGGAAATGCATTCTTTAGCCATCTAGATTCCCACTATTGTTGGGCAAAACTTAATTGTATGGGTGAAGGAAAGGATCATGCATGCACGGCTATGAGTTGATTGAGAAGCCATTCACCTACTCAACCAGCAAATTATATAGCCCACTGAATTATGGGCCTAAAAGTCTTTGTCCACTGCTTGTGCACATCTCCTGCAATGATTCCTAACTCTAAAGCCAACTACAATTGAGAACTAACAAGAAACACTGAACTGGAATTTTTGATATCATGTCCAGCAACTGGGCAAGCGTGGTATGGATCCCAAGTATAACTTCAACAAACTACTATTTTATCATATAATTAAAATCAAAGAGGAAGAACATATGAAGGAGCTCTGACCAACGTGTGAGATAGATTTCTTTTACACGGCCATCAATATCAAAAAACATAGGAAAGGCCCCTTCAACAGAATATACGACACGATTTTGAAGCCTTGCAACAGTTATCTCTGCCTAAAATACAAACAACAAATAAAATGCAAAGCATCAGTCCATATTCAAGAGACAAAAAAATTATCTGCTCCTATTCCCAAAAAGCCGATGCAAATAAATATTATGAAAAGCAAAAGAATCCATAATAGCAATTTAACAATAAAAATCTTATAACATCTTGGAGCCACTCCTTTTCAATGCTGCCTTGCCCAACTAGCCAAAAGTGCAACATACAACTAGAAACGAAGCTAAAACGTAAATTATAAAATATTATTACCATTTTGACTATGAAAAGGGTATCATCTTAGACCACATGAGACTAAAAATGCATCAAATTCATCACTTATCTTAGGCAGCCCAAAAAAAAATCTCTAATTAATAATTATGCAAACAAATAATAATTACAAAAGTAAAGATAAACAAGAAGGCGTTGAATATAAATGAAAATAAAAATAAGCAAGAAATTACATGAATGTACCAATTATCAGTGCAACATATTCCAGAATCACAAGAAAATAACTTTATCAAATCTTCTAAGAAAACCTACTTTGAAAGGGAGTAAATTATGGATATCAACGTCAGAAGCGCGAGGAAAGTTGTCTCTGATTGTTCGTTTAAGCTCCTTCCTGTCAGCTCCAGATAGCCTCTGGTACGATTTTGCTTCTATTGCCTTCTTAAACATTTTTCCTTAAATTTAGATCAAAAGAGAATTAAGAAAGAAACAAGGCAAAACAAAGTGCAGTGAAATGAGAGTGAATGAGTATCTGTAAATTTTAGAGTTTCTGGAAAAGGAAGGTTCAGGAAGACTACGGCTCTGGTCCGTACCCTTGTTGAGTTGTAATGAAGGGAGAGAGTCCGGACTAATTTCACAAATAGTGTCATATCTTATAATTTTATTACAATTTGATATAAAAAATTTTTTAATTATTATAATTGATATCATATTTTTTTTTTTTAATATTACAATTTAATATTAATTTTTAATTTTTGGTACCAGAAAAATAACATGATATTTTATGTTAATCTATAATTCATGTCAGATTTATTTTCTTATAAAAATACATTCAAAACTACAATAATTTGATATATTATTTTTTTTTTTAATTTAGATGTATAATTTATTTTTCTTTAATATTTAAAAACGTCAGCATTTATTTTTATAAAAAAATAAATCTGACTTAAATAGTAGAATAATGTGACATATGATATAATTTTTCTAGTACGTAAAATTGAAAATTAATACCAAATTACAATATATATGAAATGTTTTATAACAATTTTGATACGAATTTATAACAAAATGAAAAATTTTATATCATTTTTTCAATTAGCTCGAGAGACCTCTTTGCCTGAGCGCTTTCTGTATTTGCGATGGCAGATAATATGTAGAGAAAACCATTATTTGGCCCCTCTACTTTGTGGTTTTCTTAATTTGGCCCCTAAAACTTTTATTTTATTTATTCAAATTTTTATTTTCACCTACTCATGTTATAGTTTACAGACAGACTGAGTCATTGAAAACATGATATGCTGTTCATTTTAGTTTTCCTAATCAAATACTGCAGCATCAATTAAAGAATCTAACAATTTTCTAGAAATTAACGAGTTTGATAGCAATAGGCCTTCTTAGAAGCTTCGTATTAATATGGATTTACGTCTTAATCCTTAAGAGAGTAAAGTACTCTTCCAAATTTTAAAGATGTTTTATACTCATAATTCAAATATCATTACCACCCGATCTCAAGCCTTGAGGATGACAATGTTTGAGTTTTTTTTTTTTTTGTTCTAGTATTTGATTTGTTTGCAGAAAATGATAGGACATATTTTGCTAAGAAAAATTAAATGAAAAAATTTCTTCATTTGCACTTTGAGAAGAGGAAATTGTGATATATGCACTAAATTCAAAAAGAAAGATTAACTTAATTTTGTTTGTTGCTGCACAACTAAGATTGAAGCTTGGCCATTAAGATCAGAAGAAGCAAGTAGATCTCCAATCACACCCAACTCAGGAAATTCACTCCATTGTGAAAGTCCTTCAGTTTGCTGCATTTCAATACCATAATTTCTACCAACAATAAACAGATCATATTGGGAAACCATTTGTTTTAAGATAGTTGCAGTTTGGGGTCCATCTTCAGCAACTGCTTCAATATGTTCAACTTCCTTCATTGCATTAAAATCAAGCATTTGTTCGAAAGCATTAATGTCTTTCTTTCGATCATTCGCCACCAAATGAAGTATGGTTAAACTACTGCTAGTGCTTCTTCTGATGCGTTTGCCTAAACTCAGTGCTTCCCTATCATCTTTACCTCCTAAAAATACAACAGCAACCCTCTTCAGGTTTCTTGTTTTTGCATGCCTTCGTTGGCCCCGGTTGACGAGGATTCCTATTGAGCAAGGTGCTCTTTCCAGCATATTAGAGTTAAGTTTTCTGATGTTATTGTCCTCTGATGCAATCGATCCATCGATGCACCAATTTATATGGAATGGAAGTACTATAAGGGATGTTACTCTATCTAGTGCAAGAGTGCATATATCTTCATGCATGTAATTTGGTAGAGAAACTGCTGTAAAAATGTTCACTGATATAGCTTCCATATTCCTTCTTTGGTACTGATTAAAGGGTAGGATGACATTTTCAGAATAGGAATATGCTGAAGAACTTCTCACTTGAACATTGTGGGAGATAAATATAGGCGAAGCTCGACCTACTAGCTTTATTAGATGAAGAACAGAAACATTTATTGGGGTCTCAGAAGTTGGAGAGGATGCATCAAGAAAGTTAATTGCAGCTGTTATATCATCTGGATTATGAATGCACATCAGAATTCGCAATTCGGAATAGGCTTTTAAGCTGCTGATGTTTCTCTTTTGGTAGCCTCCATATATTCTTGAAGGACCGTAAAGCTTTAGAACAGCAAGATTTGCAGTGGTGATAGTTGCCATTACAGCTATGAACAACATAGTATAGATCTCCCCATTGATTGACTGCAAAGAAAATCAAGGCATTTGCAAATTAGTATCAAGTAATATAAAGGGCATAAGAAAAAGGAGAGAGGTAAAGAATTACTTGATTGTCTTTTGAGATGATGTAGTTTGCCAATTCAACAATGCCTTTGCAGTTCATGATGAGGGCAAGAGCTAAAGAATCCTTTAATGGCATATTGCAGCATAGAGAAGCCATTACACATGCCCCAATTTTGGCTGATAGAGTGACACAAATCAGGATTACCATAATTATCACCAAGTTTTTATTGTTTAATAAACTTCCAAACTCTGCTTTCATGGCTGAACAGGCAACAAAGAGTGGCAGAAGAAAACCAGAAACAATGCATTCAAGCTTCTCCACAAGGGTTGATCCTAACGGTGGCCCATCTGGTGTAACCAAACCCAGAATGAATGGCCCAAGCAGACTATATTGACCAATTGCATTGGTAATAACAGCAGACACAAAAACCATTATGATGATCATGTGAATGTATATATCTCTGATGGGTTTTCCTTTTGGTGTTTGCTTAATCACCCAAAGCATCATTGGCCTAATCACAAATACTGCCACCATCACATATCCAATGGTACCCCCAATGCTTTTTATAGCAAAATCTCTAGATTCTTTGGCAACTCCTATAAATGTTATCACATTAACAATAAACAAAGAACCCAATTCGGTAACGGTCGCGGCCGATAGTGCTAATCGGCCGAGTTCTGAGTTCAATATCTGTAGGTTGGTGAGAAGAGAGAAAATATCAGGAAATGGGGAAAGAGCAAGTCCTGCTTCTATAACATAAAGGTTTGGAGGCAAATCATTTTTCAACCAAGTTTTCTTAAGGACAGGTTCTAAAGTTGGGCCAAGTAATAAAGGTGCAGCAAATGACAAAATACCAATCACAAATGCCATTTTTCCTATTTTGGATACCATACTCAAATCCATCTTCACTCCCATTAGAAACAAGAATAATGTGTAGCCTAATGTTGCTATAGCACCAAGTATATCTTGACTTTCAAGTGTGAATACAACTTCCTTCATTTTGATATATCTCCCAAGTACACTAGGCCCAAGTATCACTCCTGCCTGCATCAAGAGATAAATAACAAATTAATTTAGTTACATAATTTCCTGTTTTTTTAAATATGAACATAAATAATTCGATAAAAAAATATATGAAATTTTAACATTTAATTACGCAATAGTATCTTCATCAAGAAGAAACAAAGAACTTTTTTTTCAACAATCTAATAATTTAAATTCGCACTAGATAGACTTATTAAGATGATAAACCGTTCCTTCTAATTAAAATTAGGAATATATAACTACCCAATAAATAAATGATGGAGAAGAAAGATTAGAAAGAGAAGGAAAACACTTACGAGGCCTTGTGAGACAATCATAGGGATTCTTAAATGCTTAAGAATCATATGGCAAGCTTGAGTAGTGAACAAAATAGCAATAATTTGCAATTGCAATAGTGGGAGTGAATATGTCAAAACTGAAGGAGATTCTATCCTATCCCAAATACCATATGAATCAATTTTTGGCGGCTCATCAATGCATGAAATGGCTTGATTTGATGCTAATGAAGCCATTGATGACCTAAAGATTGAGAATTATGGGGAGGAAAGTGGCATACATCAATTGAGAATGGCACACATATATATATATAAACATTTATCACATGTATATATATTGATTGTAAGATAAATATATATTATTAATTAGTTATATTGTTTTAAAAAAATTATTTGCAAGAATGTGAACTTCTAATTAATTAATTTGTTATAACTGTCTGCTAGCAAAACAGTACTATGTTCACTTATTTAATATGCATTACAAGTAATTAACTTTTTTATTTTTGATGGAGATTTCATTTTGCGTGGCATAAAAGCCATTGAGTAAGCTCTTAGTGGTTTTGTACTACTTTTAGTATATATTCGTTAATTATAAGCAATCGTACGTACACTAATGTGCATGTAACCATTTTTTCGACCAATATCAATATTATATATACCCATCAAAGTTTGGATGAGATGGCGTGAATTTATTCCAACTTAACTAAAAGTCTCGAGTTCAATTCCTAATTATATAACTACCTTAAAACTCATAAGAAAATACTTTGCTACTCTTGAAATCTCATCCGACATTAGCAGGATTAATCTAAGTGGGATCTTAGTTGACTAACAAAAAAAAAAAATCAATATTATATATAAACAAAAATAGAAAGGAAAAGGAAAATCACTCGTTAGTAACAACGGAAAAAAAACTTCATTATAAAATTAGCAGAGGTATATATCCAAATTGCATATATACATTAAGAAAAAAATATGTAACGCTCTGTATAACTAAACATACTAATACAATAACACACTAATTTAGGATATAAATATGTAAGGTAAAATAGGCAAATTGGCCTCAGATCTATACTTAAAAATACGAATCACATTTTAAATTTAATTTAACATAATTAAATTTTTTAAATTTCAAGCAATTAAGTCATATTCCTATATTCAGTATTAGACATAAGGAGTGTGTCTAGTTGACTTGATTAGTACAATTGATAGTCGTTTCATATCCCATTGCTAAATTTAAGGTCTAATAAAGTTTGAAAGTTGATAATTTCAATCAATTGTTGTTCCATCAACTCCATTTTAGAGTTCTTTTTTTCTCATCGCTTTATAGTGATTTAATTTGATTTTATTATTTATTAGATTATGTTTTTAAAATTTAATAATTTACAAAATATTTGTATTTTTAAATTAATTTTTTATGTGAATAAAATTATTTTTAATTATAAAATAATAAAAATATTATAAATAATATTAACTTTTGTATTATAAAATATATATGCATAAACAAAAACCAATAATATTTTTAAAAAGATTATATTTTTAATTATTATATATGCTATATAATAACATATTATATAGCATATTAATTATTTTTAATTAAAAGATTATATTATTTTTAATTAACATATTAATTAAGAGCATAAATGCTATATATTAAATCCAATCTAAAATTTATTACTTTTGGTTGTTTATTAAATACTTAAAGTTACCATAGTTTATTTTCCTTATATGACAACTTTTTTATTTTTTTTGCTACAATAGAGGGAGCAACCCAAAAAACAAATAAATTTATGAGGTGTTTGGAATTAATGTTGAGTATCATAAAAGCAGGTGTTGAATTTTTTTATTTAATTGATTTATTTTTTTTATTTTTTATAAATTGTTTTTTCCAAACCTATTTATGGAAAAAAAATCTATTTACCTACTTCTACCAAAAACAATTTTTAAAACTAAAAAAAATTAAAAATATAATTTTTTTTACAAAAATCATTTTTTTTGAAACTCAATCCTAAATAGACCATTACATAACAGCTCTTCTAGGCCATGAAACCCCTATAATATCATCTTCTTGAAGGAAAAGGGAAATCCACTCATGTAAAACCAGGAGAGAAATAAACCAGTAGAAAAATTAGTTTTAACCGATTTTTTTGGGTTTTTTTAATTTTTTGTAAAAAAAATTTAATTATTAAATTTGATCCAATCTAGTCAATTCAACCAATTCAACTAAAAAATTGACCCCAAAACTAGATGTGTTAATTATAAACTAATCAAATTGGTCAAAATAAATATATTTTTAAACAATTAATTCATTTTTATTTATAAAATGATATGTTATCTTCGTTCTTATTTAAATAAACATGTTTTTAAACAATTAACTCACATTTATTTATAAAATGATATATTATCTTTATTCTTATTTTTTTTATGTGAAATTGTTCACTCATTTTTATATTTTTTTTCTTACTTTTCTTTTACAATTTGAAATTTTTGATGGATTGTATTTTCAAGTTATAAATTATATTTAAATTTAATAATTAATTAAATATTTAGTTTTACAAATATATGAAATATGATTTTTTAAAAAAATAAAAAAGAAAATATTAGACATATTATATTATTCTTACTTTTTTTTATGTGGAATTATTCAATCATCTTTACATTTTTTTTTCTTACTTTTTTTTCATATTACTTTTCTTTTACAATTTGAAATTTTTGATTAATTGTATTTTCAAGTTATAAATTACATTTACATTTAATAACTAATTAAATATATAGTTATACAAATATATGAAATATGATTTTTTTTTTAAAATAAAAAAGAGAATATTAGACATGTTATATTATTCTTATACACTATAAAAGATCACCAACAACTTATTCTCTATTTTTATACATTATGTTTTATTATATATGAAACATGTTATATTTTATGAAAATATTACATAGGCTTCGATCTTAAACTCGTGACCTGTTAATTTTCTCGGTTCATTAACCAGGCCGATTTTTACAACATTGGATAAAAGTTTAATATCATGTAACAGAATAATATGGAAAACCCTATAATTATAGTTTAAGAATATTTATGTGACAATTTTGATGATTTTCCAATGACAATGAATTTACTAACAATTGAAATGTCTCCAAGAGGACATCCGGGCTGATAAGGGCTCTTGTAGTCCTAGGTGCACTTTCAATTACTACTAGCCAGTTAACCGAGCTAGACAGCCAACTTGTCAATCCTGATATTAAAACTGTCATAACCATTGCATTCATAATTATTAACAAATAAATTCAGCCGCCAGACCACAAGGTCTATTGTACATGGCCGGTGTATTTCTATTTCACATCATTTAATCACTCACAACAACACAAAAACTCATTGGAGAAAGCCCCGCTCCCTACCATTATACCATTTCTTTGCAAGAGTAGAGTATCAAGGTTGCTTACAACATGCCCGTTCAGTGCATGATTGCAAATCGCAGTACAAGTTGCGCAGGGTTAAGCCACAGCTACTCCAGCTGCAATGCGTGGTCGCCTTTCTTCTGCACCGCTTTCTGGTATCAAGTCCAGTTTCACTTTTCTTTTTGTCCCTGTTTTAGGTACAACGGCTGTTGATCTCACATAGCTTCTCAGCTTCTGCAAGTCTTTTAGTTGAAGTGGTTTTTGCAAGAAATCTTCAGCACCATTTGCTAGACACCTGAGTATATAAATATCATGTACATTATTTCAGAAAACTTTCAAATCCAAAATGATGCAACTTTTATTATGTAAGCCAAATCCAAAATGATGCAACTTTTATTATGTAAGCCACTACATCATGGAAGACAATGCAATCTTATTACTCAACAACAATGAACTAGGTTGGCATTTACTCATAATGCAAAACAAAGTGTTGCTTGTATACAAATAATGGTCACACTCATATTGAGTGTTTCTCATATACAGATTGGGCAAGTTCAAAGATGGTTAGAAGATCTACATCAGGATATTATATGTTTGTCGGAGGGAATTTGATCTCATAGAAGAGTAAAAAGCAGAACGTTGTGTCACGATCAAGTGTAAATTCAGAATATCAACTTTTAACTGAATTAGGTCTTAAGACTTCAACTCCAGCAAAACTATGGTGTGATAACCAAATTGCTCTTCACATTGCATCTAACCATGTGTTTCATGAACGAACTAAACACATTGAAATTGACTGTCATTTCATCCGAGAGAAAATACAGCAGGATTTAATTTCCACAAGTTATGTAAAGACTAGAGACCAATTATGAGATATTTTCATGAAAGCTTTGAATGGAGTTTGGTTTGATTATCTTTGTAACAAGCTGGACATAATTAATATCTATGTTCCAACTTGAAGGAAAGTATTACAGATTTATATTCTTTAATTACATATTGTAAATCTCTTGATTAATGTTGTACATACCCTAATTAGTGTGATATCCTAATTAGTATTGTTTCCTAATTAGATATAATCTTTGTATATAAATATATACTTCCATTATCTCATCTCTGTGTTTTACACTTTCCACTCAATATTGGAAAAGATGACCATGAATAGACTGGATAAGTTTCTCACCATAGCTTATCACCAAATTAACATTGATGTTTTGCAAGCTGTATCAGAAGAACGTTAGAACACACAAAGCATAAATCTAGCTCATGAATTTTACAATACATAACCTTGATAACAATGAACTCCAAATATATCCCTATATAACAGCATTGAAAAACTGTTAGCAGATCAACCCAGATTAACAATAGAAACTTCAAAATATTCAAGACTCTAATTGCTAAGTATATTGAACTCCAAGGATACTGCCAGTAAAGATGGATGCTTCAGTAGCCAAGAGCAACGCATTCAATCTCTCTTCTTTAAAATTTTGTTTGGTAATATGAGGATGATTATTCCATTTGATTTACAAATCTTAATATGTCATTACATATGGATTCTAGTTGCAACGGGAGTTAATACAACTACGAGGCCACAGAAGCTGCCCTCTTTTCTTAATGTTACCAATCAGAGAGACAAGTTTAAAACACTTAAACTGGATACTTTTTTTCAATGAAACATCAAATTCCCACTCCTAACCGGGCTGATAAATGAAAATAGGGATATATCCTCCTTGTCCATCACATCCCACAGCACCGGTTTGACATTTGTAATGACTACAGGTAACAGAAGCAATAAATATACTAACCGTATTGTCGTCATACATGGATGAAAGACTAGAAATCTGGGATTTATTAGTTTAAGTTTGTATTTGGATCTGTCATTTCCTAAAGATGTCTAGCATTAATTTTAGGGAAAATTACTATTTACTCCTTATAATTTGACATAATACACTAATATCTCCCTTACATTTAAAAAATATACAATCTGCTCCCTGTAGTTTGACATAATACACTAATACCCCCCTAAAGTTTGAAAAAGAATAACACACTAGTAAAAAAAGAATATTCTCTTTTGCTTATGGGAGTATTAGTCCAATAAATCAAACTTGCAGGGAAATATTAGTGCACTATGTCAAAACTTCATGGGGTAAATAGTATAATTTTCAAACCTCAAAGAGGTACTAATGTATTATGTCAAACTACATGGGGCAAATCATATATTTTTTAAACCTCAGGGATGTACTAGTATATTATGTCAAACTATAGGAGGTAAATAGTAATTTTTCCTTAATTTTACATTTATAGTTGATTCAAGCGCCATAAAAGAGTCTGTAATCCAAACAAATCATGATTACTTCAAACAAGAATTGATTAAAAATAATTATTTCACCTTTTATTCATCTTCTTAACTTCTTGTTCCTATTTTCTTATTCACAACTTTACCTTTTCTTCTCATTCTTTTCTAGTTTGCCTTTTCCATTTTGATTTCTTCCTTCTATCTCTTCCTTTTTTTAATTTCTTCCCTTTCGTTTCATTTCTGGATATTTCAATTGCCAACCTTACTAAGAGGAAGTGATATCATCATTAGGTCATCTTAATTGAACATTTCTGGAAACTACTTCATAGAATCTCATGTAAATCTTGAAATGCCCCTCATCTAATAAGTATTCAGTATTTAATATTTCATTTAATACTTGTAAAGTTGCAATCATTAGGAAAATGATTGCAGAAAACACCATCACAAGATGTAGCTACACAACATTTTACATATTACCCATCTAGAAAGCATGGATACGGCAATTATGTGGAGAGTTGGCGTGTCCGATACACGGACACGCGTTGGATACGTGTCGGACACGTCACGTGACGTGTTGTTGACCGGATTGGAAGTCAAAGGTGATGGACACGAACTAATACGATTGGGCATGTGTTTACCTTCTGTTGGATTTTTTATTTTATGAATTATAGGCTACCAGAAGGCCCAATCCAGCCTTTTATCTTAAAAAACCTATTTTAGCAGTTTGATTTCTTCTCTCTTACCATTCATTCTTCTTCAAAATTAACAGTGAAAGTGTGAAACACGATTTTAGCTTCGCTCGCCGATCCTCTGTCTACATCTGCCGTTCCCACTCTTGAAGGCTCTTACACTTTGATGTTTTGATAATCCTCACTCTTCTTCTTGTCATCCCTAACTCGCACCAACATTGACACTTCTGATTCTATGCAGGGTAATTTGAAGTCGACATAATGACCTGTTGGTGATAATGCTTGTATCTCCCACCACAGCATCATAGTTCTGAAGGTATTCATTTGTAAGAGATTAATGCGGAAAAAAAAAAAATTTGATGATGCAGTTTATCTTTTTACTCAGATTTTTCATGTTCTTTCTCTGTATTTGAGTTGGTCAATGGTTTTTACTTAGCTTTAGCCAGTTTTGTTTTTCCTACACCAGTTGGACCTATGAACAAGAAACTTGCGACAAGTTTTTTTGGGTCTCTAATGCCAACTCTGGATCACTTAATTGCTTTAACAATTGCCTCAACAACTTCATCTTGACCTATAATTCGTGGTTGCAACTTCTGCTCCATAGTCAGTACCAACCTTGTTTTGTTGTGTTTCTTGTTGAACCTAAGTTGCTGTTTGTGTTTCCATCGGTTGTCTATTATATCTAAAGGTGTTCTAGCTTAATAGACTCTGTTAGCATATTTCCTACTTTCATGTGCCTATTACCTGTTCAATAAAATATCTCTTAGAGTTTCAACATCATTAACAAGAACAAGTTCAATCACCTAAACATATAGATGAAAAAATGAGACTTACCGCTGCTATACCAAGAACCCAAGTCTCTTTCCCAAAATTATCTACTAATGAATCTCATGTTTATTTTAGCTCAGTATTACTTATGTTTAATCGTTATAGTTACTTTGAATATTTGTAAGGATAATATTTGAACATTTATGTTTTGATTTATCTAAATTGCTTTTAAGGATAATATTTGTAAAAATAATTGTTTTTTATTATTTTATTATGTCGTGTTCTTGCCGTATCTGTGTCCTAGTTTTTTGGAATTTGCTATGTCTCCGTATCCCGCCATATCGTGCCTCCATGGCCGTATCCGCGCTTCTTAGTTACCCATCCTTCCATTTATATCCATGCATTAATTGTAAAACTAATTGCAGCAAGTCAAATTTCAGAAAAAAAAACATCCAAGATTGTGCAAATAGTACAAAGAAACTGCGACAGATATAATAGACTTTCAGGTGGTCAGACTCATGGTGCTCTAACAGAAGAAAATTTTGAGAAAAATACCTGCTGATTCTCTGTGGATCATATTCAGAAGATATTATGACAACAGGAATGGATTTCACATTGCTATTCTCCTGAGAGTCAAGTAAAAGGACTTGTTATAGAAAATTTCAAAACACTGTTACTGAAGAATCGTTATCATGAATGCTAGACTAACTACATGTCACCTTAGATTCTTTAAATGTAAATAAATCAGTTAAAAGATCAGACAAATGGCCAAAGAAAATCTACCGCTTCAAATTATTCAGAAAAATCTTTTGTATAATAAGATTCCAGGATCAATTAGAAGTTAAAAACAGGGATGTTACCCAAATAATTCAGAAGAGTCCTTTACCTTCACAGCCACAAGAAGGTCATAGCCATTCATCTCAGGCATACAATAGTCTGTAAGAATTAAATCTATCTTTTGATCCTGCAAGAAGTGCAACAATGGATATGAAATGAATAGTTGGAATTGAAGTTTTCTGTGCAGCTAGATGAAGATGTCACGCTCTTGAGAACACCCATAACAAAGTAAAAGCAAGACAATGAAGAAAAGGAGTCCCCCAAAAAATTGTTGTTTCCATTTTCATGTTCACCTCCAGCAAACTTATGAGTACAAGATGTTAGGTAGGAAGGATGCACCTCAAGAACGAAAGTACAAAATCTAGGGACCTCAACATTTTCCCTGATGTCTGAATCTAATCTATGATATTTATGGGAGGCAAAATCATCAACAATCTACTCAGTAAGGTAGTCAAATCTCCAAACACTTGTTTTTCCTTGCACATTATATTTTTGCAGAATGAAGATTCAAGGTCCATTGACAAATTTCCTGCTTGCATTTTGGAAAGTAGAATGACTGTTATATAACAGTTTGGGTACATGAAGAATCACCCTTGAAGAACCAATGCCAGTGTTAAAAATGATGTGCAAAATTATTCCATTTGATGCATCTATATTACGCAAATATCAAGTAATTGGTGAATTATAGGGCTCAAATATAAAGGAGAGTTAACAGTTTAGAAACTGAAATAAAGTTTATTAAAATGTAAAATAGAGAAGATAGTGTTGACTGCTTGGGCATGTGCAAAGTAACCTGGATTACTGAAGTAGGTGTCATTCGGATACAAGGAATACGAAGAAATATTTAAATTTAAGGGATGCTAGAATATGATATGTGAGTTAATATTATAATGATAAAATTGTGCTTTATGTGATCACCTAATTCAATGATTGTTTTAGAGTATCCTTCCAACAGATATACTTAATAATCACTAAATCAAAGAAAACAATCTCGTAATTTCTTCTCTCTTGGGTAATAGTTAGTACAATTCTCATTGTTGCTTCGTTTATTATGGATTGATGCAATAGATAAGTAAAAATAGTTCATATAAGTCCAAACCTTCTTTCTTGGATGCAATCTGTAGTTTAGAAGATTTATAATTCATCAATGCTATCTAGGCTCGGATATCATGTATCATATATGTTAGATGCAAGGAATTATCTATCTTATCAAAATAATAGAATAGGACTTCCATTTATAGGCCATGTAAGAAAATCAACTTATCACTGCCACAGCAATCAAAAAAGGAAAAAAAGTAAAAATAAAAATCTACTCACCAATAATTACTTGTTCAAATTTTCCAAAGTTGGCTATAGCAGAGATTTTGTTAACTATTATAACAACAACTCTTATCATGATTGGGATCAAAAGTCTTAAACTTTGCATTAAGTTTCAAATGTTAGTGATATGTAGAAACTCATCAAAATCAAGTCTTTGGGTATCCTAGTATGAGATAGTTAAGTACTTAACACCAATAACAGAAATTACTTACATTAAAACTAGAATTCTCCACTTTGTATTGACTCAATCCAAGAACTTCCATTGCCTTCTTTCCACTATCAACACTAGTAACTGCATTTTAAAACCACAACACCCTTAATTAATCACCAAAGCAAATGACCCATTCAGGCATTTCATTCTGATTCACTCACGATAACAAATGCCAAGTGCAAACGAAAGGGGGAAAACACACACAGAAATGCTGAATGCAGCTCATTTGAAGAAAAGAAAAGAAAAGGAACCTTTAAAAGATGCAGTTTTGAGGACCTTCTCAACAATTTTCCGGTCGAGAAAGCAATCATCAACTACCAGAACATGAATTGAAGCGCTACTGCTAGAGTCACAAGAACCGCCGAGCTTCGGCTGCTGCTTTTCCTCCTCCATGATTGGCCGAGCCAGTAGCCAGTAGTAAGCTCTAACAAGAGGAGAAAATAATAATTGGGAAGAAAGCACAAGAGAGATGTAACAATAAGAGAACAAGGGAAGATCTGCAAGTACTCGAGGGTTAACCAGGAGAGAAGTGGTAGATGAAGGAGAATTGCTCGGCAAGTTAAGCGGGAGTGGAGGATATGAGCGGGTCCACGTAAGAACGAAGAGAGAAAAGAGTTTTTAGTGGCGATGGTGGTGGTGGGGAAGGGCAAAAAGGGATATATTTTTAGATTGGGCTGTCGGGAATCTTTGTCCTCTGGACCCTCCCCCACCTGATTCTGTCCCCATTTTCCATTATCTTATTATGAGAAAATCTATATTTACAATCTATTTTGATATTTGATATACTTTATTTAGTAATATTTTTTGAGATTTAAAAATATATAATAGGTTCTCTCTAATTTATTATAAAAATGTTAGAGTATGGTAGAATAAAGAGACTAATCATATGAATTTTTTAATTTTTGTTTTAGTACAATAAGTCAAATTTTAGAGGTATAAGGTAATTTTTTTATTTATCTATTTTTAATATAAAAAATTTAAGAAGTGCTTATTATTTTTAATGTTATTTTTATTTTTTTCTGAAGAGATGTAATTATATTTTTTTAATGAAATCTAATATTAAAAATAGGAATATATGTCGCTAATAATAAGAGAAAATGATAAATATTATTCATTTTATTATATTTATACCCTTTTATTTCTAAATTAATGTTGTTTAAGGTTTTTGTATAATAGTTAAGAAATGTGTTTAAGATATAATTAAAATTCTAGTAAAAACCAAGTCATCATCTTGGTATATATAATTTTTTTAATAGATACTTTATTTTCTCTTTCAAAAAATTTTGATATAAATTAATTAAATTTTGACGTACTTTCGGTACATATTTAATTAATAAAATATTTAAATTATTTCAAATATTTTGATTATACTTCATGAACATATCCAATTTAAAAATATTCAAATTGTTAACAATAGAGTATTTAACTATCAGATAATTATATTTTAATTATTCATTAAGATGATAACGAAGGAAAATCTAGACTTTAGTCTTATTTTTATTAAATTCTTGAATTCCTTCTTTATTAGTACTACCAAAATCATTCGCATCTAGATAAATTTTAGCATATAGTTTTCATGATAAATATGATTTATTTTTATTAATATCATAAATCATAAACTCTTATGAACTTTGTAATTAATATTATGATAAAACAAATAATCAAATATTAATGAAATAAATAAATACATATATATTAAATAATTATAATTATAACATAATATGTATATATATTGTAACATATACATATCAATTAATAAAATCACTTAATAATTTTCATTTAATATTTTAATTTCAATTAATTATAAATACCAAATGTCATTTCATTATAATTTATTAGGTCCAATTAAATATATTTAAGGCATATTTATAAATACATTAATCAAATTATTAATAATATTATTAAATTTTTTTTACTATAAAGAGAGAGAAGTATGAAATTATTATCAAATATCAGATTATTAATATTTAATTATTTTCCAATAAAATTGTCTCTTCAAATCATATTTAGACAAAAAAAAAATAAGTGGTACATAATAATCATAACAATTAGTAAAAATTATGTTTTTGACCATCACTAAAACCATTCAATATGAAAAGTTAAAAAAAATGAATATAAATAATAATAATAATAATAATAATAATAATAATAATAATCCCAACACAACAAAACTAAAATAATAGGACTATTGAAAAATTTTCAAATATTAAAATAATATTAAATGTTTCATTATCTTGTTAACTAACAAAAATGATATAAAATATATGACAACATATAAGTATATGACCTAAAAAAATGTAATATATATAAATATTAATATATGAATAACATAAGATATGATATAAAACATAACATAAAACATATGAAATATATAAAATGTATAAATATAAAAGAGAAAATAAATTCATCATAATCATATATATATAACATAGAAGATGGAGATATATATGATCATAGACATCAAACATAATAGAATTTGATGATAAACAAGAAACTATTTTTACATACAATGATTTATCAAATTTATTCACCATTATCAATTGTAGTAGATAAAAATTATGAACAAAATCTATCTTATTATTTTGAAAAGAGAAATCGTGCTGATAACGTATTATAAATATAAATATAAATAACTAAAAAAATGAAAAACAGAGAAAGAAGACAAAGGAAGAAGAAAATAGAGAATTGGAAAAATATATTCACATATAAATTGTTCATTATCCAAACATTTATTTATAGGCTTACAATAAAGCATTCAAGATCATTAGTTACAAATTTAATTGTATGAATAAATTACAATAAAAATTGACATAGATTATAGAATTAGAGAGTTATGAACATCCAAAATTCAAATTTCAAAATAATATTTCATAACAGAATTAATATTATTTAAACGTTAAATTGCTTGAACATTTTGTGCGTTTGATTGTTAAATGTGAATCTTCACGAGTAATTTAAAGAGTTTGGAACTCATAAATCAACTACCTTTTTTAAGATTTCATTAGCAATAATGAACAGTGAAAACACAATAAAGACATATTTTCCTTCCTTTGTAATATTTAGTATTCTAAATAATGCAATATTTAAAGCATTTTTCTAACGTGGTTATTAAAATATTATATTTATTATTCATTATTTAGATTGTTTTAATTTATCAATTAGTATTTATAATCCTATGTCATATTCTCCACGCAAAGTTAGGGTTACGGACTAGTAGGATATAAGAGTAACTAAATAAAATGAATTCAAATTTTGTTATTTCTTTATATAAAACGATAATTTAGTAGAAGGATAATTTGATATTTATATTTAAAAAAGCTTCAGCTGTTTAAAAAGATTTGTAAATGGGAGATTTTCAATCCACAACTATTTGGGACTTCAAACAATTATTAGTTACTGTTTATCAAACTCTTACATATGAGCTGGTGGACAATAAAAAGTTATAAGCTATTCTAAACTGATGAACCAAATACTTTCTTAGTTTATTCAATTCTCTTATTGTTTAAAGATTAATAAATTTGAATACTTTTTTGAATTTAAATAAAATCTTTTGTGCGGGTCTAAATCGAATAAAACATTATCTAGTTTTGTGACTATTATGAAAATATTGTTCGCTTCGACACATTTATTCATTTCTTTTGAAAAATATCAGAATTTTATTTAACAGTTTATTTTCTCAAGTCTGTATTATTATTATTATTATTATTATTATTATTATTATCATCGACTTCTTAACTTTTAAGAAGCAATAATTTGGTTAAAATAAGAATAAATTACTCGTAATTTAAATTTAAATTTTGATAGATAAAAATAAACTTTTAAATAACTAACAACATACTTTCTTGTTATTTGATAAATTGTTGTTTGAAATAATAATTGGAAAGGCTAGAGGCTTGAATGTACTATGCAGTTATAATTGTTGGCAACATAAAAAAAAAGTAACAAAAAAATTTTATAAAAAAATCATTAAATTGTATATAAAACTCTATAGAATCTCCACAAATATATTTTAAATACAAAAAAAAATTATATGATATATTACACTGTATTATTTGAAATTTGTGCAATATCAAAATAGATGTTATCTCAAACGACTAAAGGGTGTTATGTTGGTTTTTTATTTTTACGTGTTAAAATTAGAATTTCAGGGAATTATAAGTAACAAATTCGAGAATTGGAATAGAAAATTAGATTTTCCTATTCTAGTCCACTTTGACTAAAAAACAAAAAAGTACCTTGCAATTAAAATTCAAAAAAAAGAAGTAACTTAGTTGAGGAATGGAAAATTCAAATTCAAATGGTTTTTTTTTTTAATTTTCTTGTCGATCAAATTTGATTTCAGATTATTGTAAAAATGAAACGATTATTCTTCTTATTAAATAATTCATTTATTTTATTTTGTATTGTACATAAAATTTTTTAGTAATTTCTTTCACAAAAAATATTTGAACTAATCTTTTTGATAATTGAAAAGTTAGCCTTTACAAATAAACGCATATAATTCCAAAGATCTTAGGCAAATCAAAAAAGGTTTTCCTACACGCTCATTGTAAAATATTTCTATATCCCAATACATCCAATGCCAAATAGTTGTCAAGAAACACAAGCAAAAAAAATACAATATGTACCCAAGCAACACCTTTATAACTCTAAATGCCTGAATTGATTATAGTTCCCCCTGTCATGTTCAAATAAACACAATGAAAAAGAGATAGTAATAAGTCATATAGAAATAATGGATTTATGGCACAATCTCCCCGTGATTTTTTTTTTTTTTTACAATTTTCTTTTGGCTAATAGAGGGATCAAATGGTATAGTTCTTTTGCACCAAAAATTTGACTTCCCTTTCAATTTCCTTCTTTAATATATATATATATATATATAAAAGAAGAACAACAATAATAGGACAAATTGTTAATTCAATATTCAAAAAACAAGAGAAATGAAAACGATATGAAGCATGTGTTCCACACAATTTTCTTAAGACAAATTCGCCTCCTACCACTAGTGTTTAGGATAACTGGCGTTTGTCTCTCAGGATACAACAGATTTCAAGTAATTGTTGAATACACAACAACTGCTTACAGCGAACTAATAATTTATCACAATTTCTATCACTTGAGAATAAGAAAGAAAAAGATTTTTCAATAATAAGCAAACTCAAACTCTCTAAACTTCTCTATAACACAAGCCAAAAACTCCTATTTATACTAGATGGAGAAGACATAAGATTAATTGTGATTAATTTCTTTTAAAGTCTGTCAATAATACATTTGTAACTCTCAAATAATGGTAAAACTAATCTTTGAAATATCAAAAAATAAAATTCTAAAAGACAAAAAGCTCAAAAGACTAATTTGGAATACAATACACACGGGCGTGTGGATTAACCATGCACACACTGTAGCACAATGACACGGGTGTGTGGATCTATATGGGCATGTCAGTGGCCTGGTCGTGTGGATTCTACACTTCCGTGTTGATCTACACAGGCATGACAGACTACTAGCCAAGTGGATCAACACAGGAGTCTTGTTTCAATTTTCAGAAATAAAAAAAATATGTAAAAATTGAGTTTGGTATAGACTACGAGATTTTGACCCGATATTCGTGCACCCACACATTGGCCTATCCCGGACCATGGATTTGTACCACTCTGCGCTTGATCGCACGAGAGAGAGCATTTCATGTTACTTTCTTACCCATGTAAGAATTTATCTTAACATATAAACACAAGTTCAACTTCA
>CATIWF010246329.1:0-18023 GCA_949630135.1 Balakata baccata | reverse complement strand
AAAATAAAATATAGATAATGGATATCTAGTTAACAATTATTATTCGTCGGATTGATTTCATTTTCATCTCAACCGTTGAATTTATTTCATCATTATCTAAACCTTATCATGATTTCTGACCTCATCACAGATGTATGGATTTCATCCTCATTTCAATCATCTGATGGATTTCATTCTTATATTAACCATTGGATTGATTTTATCATCTCAACCATTAGATTTATATCATCATTATCTAAACTTTATCATTATTGACGTCAACATCTCAATCGTCCAATGGATTTCATCTTCATCTCAACTGTTGTATTGAATTCATCCTTATCTGAACCTTATCATGATTTTTGATCTCATCACATCCGTTGGATGGATTTCATCCTCATTTCAACCGTCTGATGGATTTCATCCTTATCTAAACTTTATCATTATTGATAATACCATCTCAACTATCCAATGGATTTCATCCTTACCTTAGCCATCTGATTAAATTTTCAACTTTATCATCTTATCAACTATTTTCTATAAATTAAATCACCAGTTAAGAAATTAACTCATAAGAAATCAGATATTTGTATTTCTACTCACCAAATTACTCAAACGATAATCCTTAAAGATGAATTTCAATATTGGAGGTGCATCAAATTAGCAATTTGAATATTCATCTTCGTCTTAAGATGACAATGAAGATATATCAATAATGAATGATCTTACTACTGAAGAAGAAGTAATATATCGTGCAATTCAAAATAACAATACAATTATAAAGTAATGCATCAATCAACAAACCAACCAGATTATCTGCAGTGGCTCCATTCTGAGTCATATTGTGATCAATCGTGATCATAAATTTGCAAATCATAACTTATTTAATGATTATTTTCTGATAATCCACAATACAATGAGGATATGTTTCGTCGACGATATCGCATGTCCCGAAGTTTATTCTTACGTATAGTTGATGTAGTCAAAGATTATGATAATTACTTTCAACAACGGAGCAATGGATTGAGTAGATTTGGTCTATCAATTTTACAAAAAGTAACAGCGGCATTTCAAAATGTTAAGGTGCCTCAATGACTTCTTTTTGCCAGGAATGGACGACGTATTAACCCATTCCTATTTCAGTTATCTTCCTATTTTAAAAGTCTATATATTATCTAGCATGTACTAGTTAGAAATATATGTGTATTTTCATTTTTCTTTCATTAGTTCTTATATTTCTTACATATCCTCAAACCTGGGTTAATTAAATCAATGGTCACTGAACTTTCTACTTTTTGCCCCAAAATCACAAAAGTTTTTTCTTGTACCATTAAAGTTACCAAACTTTGATATTAATTGCACAAAAATCATTTTGGGCCATTTTTTATGAGTTGACAACCGGAATGATGACGTGGCAAGTGATGTGGCAGTTGGTTCTACCACATTAAATTCCACATAGATGACACATCGGCAATTTCATAAAATTGTGCCACGTTAGCTCGCCACATGACATCATTTTTTAATTTCACTAATGATCACTAAACTTTGATTTACTTGGAGTAAAGTCACTAAATTTTTTTTTTGTAAAAAAAATTATTTTCATTTCATTTCAATAATTTGCAAATAAATTTAATGAATAGGCAACCTAAAATTTGACTTTACCAGGAAGAACAAGCATTAGAATTGCCAGTGGTATATTTTTCAAATTTAGTTGCAAGTTATTTAAATGAAAGGAAAATAAAATTGTTTTTTTAGAAAAAAAAAATTTTATTGATTTTACTGCAAGTGAAATAAAGTTCAGTAACCATTAATGAAATTAAAAATGACACGTCATAATTCTCAGCTATCCATCCCACGTGGCAGGCTAACGTGGCACAATTTATTTTAAATTGCTAACGTGGCAGACCCGGCTGCCACATCACTTGCCTCGTCATAATTACAGTTGCCAACTCATCAAAAGTGGCCGGAAATGATTTTAGTGCAACTAATATCAAAGTTTAATGACTTAAGTGTTACAAAAAAAACTTTTGTGATTTTGAGGCAAGTAATAGAAAGTTCTATAACCTTCGGTGCAATTAACCCCCTAAAACCTCAAAGAGTTCGAATTATGCTACACAACATAAACTTATTTCCAAATGTACATGTGGCTTTGTACTTCAAAAAGGGCAAAAAAGGACAAAAGAAGTATTATAAATTAAAATGGTATGTTGCTAGTCCCATTAGTGCGCCAGTAACATCAAAACTGAATAAATTAAACTTTTATAACTCAAAAAACAGAGTGATGTGCATACCATTTTCAAATTTTCATCCTCCACGAGATTGAACTTATTCAGAGCAGCTTTTATGCAATCTTTACTGCATCCATCTCCACTTGGCCAAAAATGTTGACTAGTCTGAAAGCAAATTTAACACCAAATAAGGATACAAGTACAGAAAAGCTCAAGTATTCTCAAGGAATATCACAATTGAATAAACCATTGAACAAAAATATGCTATGTACAACAAACACACTGTATATATGCACATGCTAAGGTCTATCTCAAATTTTACTTGATAACAATATTTTCAAACTCAACACAGTTCAAATACAGTGGGTGAGATGTGGTGATTTCTCACTTAATCCAGGTCATGTTCCTATCAATGCACATGACTAAAGTGTTGGCTGCTGCGTCAGAAAACCAGTAACCATGTTTTAAGATATGTTTGATAGCACAAAATATTAGTGTATTTAATAATACTCGCACTTTGCAAATCCAAATATTCCCAAAAATGTGGGAACTGCTTTTTTGATATAGCATCCCACAATTGATTGCTCCAAAGAATGGAGACACTGATCCAAGCTAGGCAATTTCCCATGAACAATAATGGATCTCAATCAAGGTCGACCCAAATTACGAACCAAAGAAAATTAGTCAACAAATCTACAGTAATGCATTAATTGCCAAAACACTGACAATTTCTCTTAAAATGTAAAAGGATGCAAACATCCCATTAGCACATTAAACTAAGACATCGACTTCAAGTACTCTAATTAGATGTCAGTTAAGTAGACCAACTTTATCTTGTTATGAACAATTCTTTGATTAACAAAAAATTTGACACATGCAAAGTTATGAACCAAATGAGAAACCTTAAATCATAATGATGCATAGTAAGTGATATGGATTCATCTAAAGTAAAGAATTATTCTAGAAGAAAACATGGAAGAAAGGATAAGGATTTGAAGAATATTGAACCAAGTTCAGCTCCTTCCGTTTTGGAATAAATAAGTGATTGTGGCACAATTATCTCCTTTGACTTTTATTCAACACATGTTGACAATCTGATTTCCATAGTCCATGCCTTCTTATTTTATTTATAGCCAATAATATCCTAGGCAGTTAAGTATAAATGTCAGACTAAGACTAGCTTTGGATCATCGCATTTGTTATTGAGAACTAGTATTTTGAGTCTTGTCCTCTCCATACAGACAGATTTATTGGTTGTTGTTGAAGATTTGTTGCCTATAATTGAGGAAGATTTCTTTGTATTTAATTTAAATAGAATAAGATAAATTAGGAAATAGGATAATTAGATAATGCTGATTATTATTCTGTTTCCTAATAGTGTGGTAGGATTTTGTTTACTTTTTGTTGTAGGATTATGATTCCTAGAAGTCCTATAAATTCTCTCCTTGTAAACATATTTTGATATACAAAAAATAAAATGAACAGTTTTTCTTCCTAAAAAACTGCATGGTATCAGAGCCTAGGCTCTCTACCCATTCCAGAATATGAATTATTGTGCAGCCATGACTGGATCCAAAGAGTCTACTGCACACACAAGCGGAGATTCATCTTCACCTCCAAAAATTACCCAGTTCGTGTCCCAATCTGCAATTTCTATGGGCTCAGTCCGTAAAACTTATCATTGATGGAATCGGAAAACTTGGCCATCTTACCAGAGAAGTGAAGCAACCAGCTGCTGGAGATCCTAATATAAAGAGATGGCATTCAGATAACTCTATCGATCGCATGGTTGATCAACTCCGTGGAACCAGCAGTTGGAAAACCACATTTATTTCTGCCCACAGCCAAAGATGTATGGGCTGTTGCTCGAGATATGTAGATTTTGAGAACTCTAATTTTCGAGCTTAAAACAAAATTATGGAAATCAAGACAAGGAGATAGAGATGTTACAACTTACTATAATGAGCTTGTCACTTTATGGCAAGAATTAGATCTTTGTAACGAAGATGAATGGGACTGCCCTACAAACAGTGTGAGACACACAAAAAAAAGGGAAGAGAATGATAGAGTTTATGCCTTTCTTGTTGGACTCAATCAAGAATTCAATGAAGTATGAGGCCATATTCTAGGCAGGAAACCTCTTCCTTCAATCCGTGAAGTTTTTTCTGAAGTTCAAAGAGAAGAAAAAAGGTGTAAAGTAATGCTAAAGAAAGCCGAGCCCAAAATAGAATCTGAAGTAGAAAGTTCAGCACTCGTTTCTAGGGGAACAGAATTGGATGGAGAGAAACGAAAAAGGCCTTTGTGTGAACACTGTAAAAAGCCATGGCATACTAAGGATACATGCTGGAAATTGCATGGGAAACCATCAAATTTCAAGAAGAAGAATGGAGGTGATAGCAAGGCGTTGCAGATTGCGAGCAAGGATTCTCAAAAGCAACAAATCGACTCTGAGACATCTGCATTCACAAAGGAACAATTAAGCCCACTGTACAAACTCTTTAAATCTCCACAGTTCTTAGTAACTCCTTCATGTTCTTTTGCTCAAAATGGTAATTTTCTTACTATTGTTCTTTCGTGTAAAACTTCAAATTCATCTTGTTCATGGATTATTGACTCTGGAGCCATTGACCATATGACCAACTCATCACAACTCTTCTCATCCTATAGTCCATGTGCAGGAAATAAAAAGATTAGGGTTGCTGATGGATCATTATCCATAATAGCTGACATGGATTCCCTTGTTATTTCTCCATCCTTAACACTTCATAAAGTTCATTTTCCAAACTTATCATGCAATTTACTGTCCATAAGTAAATTAACTAGTGATCTTAATTATCGAGTTAATTTTCTCTTCTTTTTGTGAGTTTCGGGAATTGTCCATGGGGAAGATGATTGGATGTGCTAGAGAAAGTGGACTTTATTTCTTTGAAGCTAAATCAAGTAAGATAAGGTCAGTTCAAAATACATGTTACGGTTCTGTCTCAATTACTAGTGATAATGAGATTATGTTATGGCACTTTAGACTAGGTCATCCTAATTTTTATTATTTGTGATATTTACTGCTAGATTTGTTTCAGAATAAAAATCCATCATTTTTTTTAATGTGAAATTTGCGAGTTGGCTAAGCATCATCGATCTTCTTTTTCTATACAACCATATCAACCTTCAAAAACTTTTTATTATTGCATACTGATGTATGGGGACCAAACAAAATTCCTACTCTTTCAGGAAAAAAATGGTTTGTTACATTCATTGATAATCACATAAGAATTTGTTGGGTTTATTTACTAAAAGAAAAATCAGATGTTGCAAGTGTTTTCAAAAATTTTTATACCATGGTCCTAACACAATTTCAAGAACAAATTAAAATTGTTCGAAGTTACAATGGAAAAGAATATTTTAATAAGTTTTTGGGACAATTTTTTCTTGAAAAAGGGATTGTACATCAAAGTTCATGCAATAATACCCATCAACAGAACGAGGTAGCTAAAAGGAAAAATAAACATATTTTGGAAATGGCAAGGGCATTACTTTTTTCAAAAAATGTTCCTAAATATTTATGGAGAGAAGCAATTTTAACTGCTACATACCTTATAAACAGAATGCCCTAATGAATTTTGAATTTTAAAACTCCTCTGAATTTTTTCAAAACTTTGTACCCTGCTTTTCAATTAATATCAAGAATTGCTTTGAAAGTTTATGGGTGCATTGACTTTGTAGATAATCATAAACAAGGCCAATGCAAGTTAGATCCTCACGCAAGAAAATGCACATTTGTTGGCTATGCACCTACTCAAAACAGGTATAAGTGTTTTGATCCTGTTTCCAAAAAAAATATTTATAACCATGGATGTAACATTTTTTGAAGACCAATCTTTTTTAGAAAATCATCATTAGAGGGAATAAGACATGAAGAAGATGATGTTTGTCATGTTGCAAATAGATGCACTGATTTCAAGGAGAAATCTTCTCCAACTCAAATTATAACTATTTTTCCTTAAGAAAAATCAAATGTAAAGGAATTTGAAAATGAAAAAGCTGTAAATAATAATCAAGAATCAGATATTGAGAGTAATAAGAATTCAAATCCTTACCTTTAGTGCCGATAACGAAGTCAAATTTCCCCAGTGAAAGAGAGGAATGAAACTGAAAAAACATTGCAAACTTATATCAGAAAAAATTAATGAGCAAAGGGAAAAGTTCTCCCTTCTCTTCATAGTCAAGAATCCAAACCTAGATCAGCACCTGGTGTGTTTGATTCTTCAGGTAAAAATCCTTCTGATCCAAAATTTGATGACTTGGATATTCCTATCGCATCACAAAAAGGGATGCATTCTTGCACTAAACATCCCATATCTTATTATGTCTCTTATGATAAATTATCTCCCTATTTTTTGGCTTTTACTTCTTAACTTTCTTTTGTGGAAATTCCAAAGAATGTACAGGAAGCTTTAAGAGTTCCAGAGTGAAGAAAGGCTATCGAAGAGGAGATGCAAGCTCTTGAGAAGAATCAAACATGGGATGTAACTGACTTGCCAAAAGAGAAGAAGACAATGGATTTTTACTGTCAAATATAATTCCAACGGGACACTGGAACGGTACAAAGTTCGGTTGGTGGCTAAAGGGTTTACTCAAACCTATGGCATCGACTATCTTAAAACCTTTGTACCTGTGGCAAGATTAAATACTGTTAGAGTACTTCTCTCAATGGCAGTGAACCTGGATTGGTCATTACAACAACTTGATGTGAAGAATGTTTTTCTAAATGATCTAGAGTAAGAAGTATACATGGATCCTCTCCCTGGATTTGAAGGAAGATTTCAATCTAGAGTTTGCAAGCTGAAAAAATCATTGTATGGCCTCAAGCAATCACCTAGGGCCTGGTTTGGAAAGTTTAATAGTTCGGTCAAAAGTCAAGGCTATACTCAAGCTCAAAGTAATCACACCATGTTTTTTAAACACTCCAAAGATGAGAAGATATTTGTACTTATTATGTATGTGGGCGATATTATCCTTATAGGAGATGACTAGGCAAGGATGGAGCAATTAAAGAGGAGTCTTGCTTCTGAATTTGAGATCAAAGACTTGGGATCACTTCGATATTTCCTAGAGATGGAGGTAGCTCGGTCTAGAAAAGGTTTAGTTGTATCCCAACGTAAGTATGTCTTGGATCTTCTAAAAGAAATAGGGATGAATGGATGCCGACCTCCAGATACTCCTATGGATCCCAATCACAAGCTAGTTGAAATTAAAAATGGAACTCCAGTTGATACAGCTCAATATCAGTAGTAGGCAAGCTTATATACTTGGCTCATACTCGCCCTGATATACCTTTCTCAGTGAGTGTTGTGAGCCAGTTTATGCACTCTCCATATTAAGAATACTTTGAGGTACCTACAACATACTCCAGGAAAGGGATTGTATTTTAAAAAGGGAGATCGAAGGACCATTGAAGTCTACAACAATGTTGACCGGGCAGGATCAGTCACTGATAGAAGATCAACTTAGGGTATAGGATAACTTAGTCACTTGGAGAAACAAGAAATAAAGTGTTGTAGTCCGTAGTAGTGCAGAGGCGGAGTACTGGGCTATGGCTCATGGTGTATGTGAGATGTTATGCCTGAAGCGAGTACTAAATGAGCTAAAGAGGCCAATTGAGGTTCCAATGAGGCTTTATTGTGATAACAAGGCAGCAGTTAGTATAGCACACAATCCTGTGCAACATGATAGAACTAAACATATTGAAATTGACCGCCACTTCATTAAAGAGAAACTTGAAGGAGGCATTATCTGCATGCCTTCTGTTCCATCAGCACAACAAATAGCTAACATTCTTACCAAAGGACTCTTCAGACCACATTTTGAACTTCTCATCAGCAAGTTGGGCATGACGAATATAAATGCACCAACTTGAGGTGGGGTGTTGAAGATTTGTTGCCTATAATTGAGGAAGATTTCTTTGTATTTAATTTAAATTGAATAAGATAAATTAGTAAATAGGATAATTAGATAATGCTGATTATTATTTTGTTTCCTAATATTGTGGTAGGAATTTTGTTTCCTTTTTGTTTTAGGATTATGATTCCTAGAAGTCCTATAAATTCTCCTTCTAAACATATTTTGATATACAAAAAATAAAATGAAGAATAGTTTTTCTTCGTAAAAAAATGTAATTGTATTTGCGTTTAAGATTCTTGCACAACATATTGCCAACTAAATATCTTTATTCTTGTCACTTCAGTTTCACTTTTGCAGTACCTATTAATAAGAGATGACAATATCAAATTACCTAGTAAATAGATGACTCTAAAGATTGAATTGCCTGTTCAAATGAACAGAACAAAACATCATCCCAAGCCAATGTTGCAGACAAAATGGAGACTTCCTCATGCTCACCTAATTCAATCTGTTGAAACCAAATTTACAGTCAAAGCTTCAACGGGGATAATGCACCATCAACTGAAGTGCGAAGGCATGTGCATAAACTAAGGCAATTATATAAGTACAGAATGTGATCTTTGGAGGTTTTATTATAAACACAAAATCATGTTGTAAACACAGAATCACGTTATCCAGGAAAGCTCCGAATAAAAGTTGCATGAAAGAGATAGTAAAGAATCCAGATACCTTAGATTTACAAGTTAAAAGGAACCAGCCTCATGCTTAATAGAAGAAGAGGCTGTGTCAAATTTAACATCCATAAAACCATAAGTTGCTATGTTGAAGGAATCACTTGACACATATCTGCAGATAAACTACATGGTCATTATCTAACCACAGATGAAGTCAACAAAATTATCGAAATGATAAATTTTCTTGAAATTGAATTCCATATCGAAGAAAATGCATAATTTAAAAAGATTGTATCACTTTTATCCCATATCCATGATGGCCCTTT
Organism: Balakata baccata; assembly: GCA_949630135.1. Taxonomy (NCBI): domain Eukaryota; kingdom Viridiplantae; phylum Streptophyta; class Magnoliopsida; order Malpighiales; family Euphorbiaceae; genus Balakata; species Balakata baccata. The sequence goes on along the minus strand of CATIWF010246329.1, from coordinate 8,918 downwards.
CCTTTCCATCATCTATCATTGAATGGAAACCAACCCACTTCCTCTTACCAAAGGAAAAATAAATCGCTTTTGCACAAAGGAATAGCACCACCGACCAAGTTACCTGCATCTTATAAAAAAAATGATTCATGAATACCATCTTGTGCTTCTATCCCTTCATTCTGACACATTATACAACAACTCAGTTTTATTAGCTAGCTAGATAGTCACTTATTCTCATTTTGCATAGTGTTGAATAGCACAACAAGAAAACCATGTTAAATAAAGTTTCCAGTGACAGATTATTGGGAAAAAGCGAGAGAGAGAGAGAGAGCCAATATTGCAAAAGCATAATATAAACCTGCTACTCAATATTTGCCCCTATGATGTATGAGAAGATTCTGCATAAAGTAAATTGCAGTTCCAATTCCAAAAACCTCACGGGTTCTGTTCAGATGAAGAGATTTAAATGATGGATTCTCTGTCTCCATTGAGAGAAAAAATTGAGGAAACACTCCAGATGATTCTGGTTGACAACAAAACCATTTCAAAGCTTTTGGACTGGGAGGAACAGCAATCTGTAAATGCATAGTAATAATCTCTCACTCTGTTTCCTAGTAGCATTCCACACAATAAATTTTCACAGATCACATGTTTCAGAATCTCCATTATTTCTCCCCATAGACAATTGTACGTATAATAGATAATTTGTAAAACAGAAATACTACCAAGTTGATTTCAATTAAAAAATTACATTCAAATTTGATATCATGAGACTGTTCACCTATATCTATAAGCACTGTAATCGTATTTCCACATAATCAACTTCCACGACCTCACTAAATAATACATACTCGAAAATTGTACAAGTACCTGAAATCTCCACACTCCACTACTAGGAGCACAATGATTAAATTTCAATTCCTCCAGAGTCTCTTTAATACTCTCAAGGCCATGCTCCAGAGTCAATTCCGGAGGCAGAGTACGTGTAATGCAGGTCTCTATCACCAACTCACAATCGTCAGCAGTTTACATTTTCCCAATATCCAAAATCGGACCATCAAGTCCCACTGCTTCCACAAGCTAACCGAACCGATAAAAAACATTAAAGTCATTAGCGCACACAGATTATGAAAAAAATGCATAAAATAAAGAAAAAAAAAACCTTGAAATTAAGGTTTGGAGTCTGAGAGAAACGGAGAAGATTGAAGTGAATGCGACTGTTTCTATTGAGGAACCCGAGAGTTAGCGGAGACTTAGCAAGCGCGAAAGACCTTCTGGTACAAAAATGAAGATTCGGAGATGGTGGAACTGATCTGCTGTGTGCGAGTAATATCAGAGGTTTCATATCTGTTGGATTTGCGAGAAATTTTGAAGCAGGAGAGTGTATAGCGAGTGGAAAACAAGCTATGTTTAGATGGAAAGAAGAAGAAGAGGGAGTGTTTTCAAGTTTCGAAAGTCGAGGTAAACGGATAAGGTGGCGTGAGTAGGACCTGCCACATCAGCTCAGAAGCTGACAAACTTAAACCATCACGGCCAACAACACTGGTGAGTCATGAGATGCCACGCCCACCACAAAATTCTGTTGCAACAATATCCAACCTTTTGAATTGAGAAAAATTATATTTATAAATTTTTATAATTATATTGTTTGGTTTAATTATAAAATTTATTTGATTCAATAATTATAATTTATTAATTTTTATTATTAATTTTCAATTTTATTTTTTATTAAATATTAAAAATTTATAATTAATTAAGTATATATAATTAATTTTACCAAAAATAATATTGGTTATTTTTTAGTATTTTTTCTCTTTATATATATAAAAATTTAAACTTTTAAAGATAATTTATTTATTATTAAAACTACATATTATTATATGTTATAATATCTAATTAGGTTGGTATAAACTAAAAAAAATTTTATAAATAATTTAACGTTATATTAATAATAATAATTATTATAATAATAATAATAATAAATCCAAAGTAATTATTTGAAATTTAAAAAAAAACAATTTTTTACTTTTTTTAGGGTTAAAAAGTTTTGAAATATTATTAATTTGTTAAGAATAATTTTAGAATAAAACAAATTGGTAATAATCCATCTTTGATAAAAAAAAATTGAATTTTGGACTTTTTTTCCTAAATAGTGCAAAATGAAATCCCTTAAAAATGAAAAATTTTGGTAGATTAAAAATTTTTTAATCTACCAAAAATTTAAATTTTTTTAAATAACTAAAAAAATGTATTTAACAGAAAACGTAAATTATTTAAAATCTCTCGGTCAAAAATCTTTCAATAAAACTATAGCCCAAATCTTTTCCAAAATATACTTGGCTGTCACGCTCATTCAACAGTCTCTAATATAGGATATTTTAGTAATTTCAAGATTAAGTGTACCCAATTTCAACCCTTCAAAGTTGCGGTTCTAACATGGAGGCCGAATTGCCATATTAGCCTCCACGTCAAATGCCTCCTCAGCTGTATATATACCAGCTCATCAGGCTAATGACATAATTACCGCATCCTTCAATCTCCTTGCACTTTCCAGCTTCCTCTACCATGCAAATTCAAATCAACGTGAATCATTCCTCGCTCCTAATAACGGAATTAGTGATTTTGTTCAAATTATACTACCCAAATTTTGTTTGCAAATAAATTTAGTTTACTATATTATCTATGAATTAATTTAATTAATATCGATATGTATGTTGTATATCAATATATAATCATATTAATTAATCTACAAAAATGTTTTGATAAATTTCTTTTATTTGAGATGTCGTCTAAGCAATACGTGTTAACTTATCAAGCTCATGACATATTATTATCCAATCCTTCAATCTCCTTCCACTTTTCAGCTTCCACCACCATTCAAAATCGAATCTAACGTGGGTCATTGCTCAATGTGGGTAATTCCTCAACCCTAATAACGGAGTTAGTGATATTGTCACCCTAATTAAGAACACCGTGAGTATTTATATGTTATTTAGCAATCATATCATTGATTACTCTAGGAAGGTTTGACGTTTTTTTGTAAAAAAAAATAAAAAAATCTCCCGAGCTAACGTTTAGCAAATTTAGGAAATTACTAACACAAATTGAAGTTTCCTAACTTATAGGGTTAATTTCACTTATAACTGAATTTTATTTTTATTGTAGTAAAATTATAAAAAAAAAATTCTTTCAAAAAATATTACTTATTTATATTTTTATTTCACTAAATCATTTATGTCATATTTCCAATAATACGTTAGTAACCATATTAAATTCCTAGCATCACGTTAGAGATTTCCGGTGATACATCACCTGTTACGTTATATTTTTAGTAACTCATATTTGAAAACTAGTCAGAAATAATTTTAATAAAATAAAAATAAAGTTAAATAATTTTTTTGAAATGAAAAAAATTTTATAATTTTACTGTAATAAGAGCAAAGTTCAGTGACAATAGATGAAATTAACTCCAACTTATACCAAACTTATATATTTTTGCGGAGAGCAGAACATGTATATGTCCCCGTATGAAAACAAGCATATAAGAGACATCTGCAGATATATAAAAGATAATGTTGGAGGGAGAAAAGGAAACATACCCTGAATGACAAAAATGGCAGAAATGGCATCGCATCTATCGGCATTCAGTAACGAATGGCAATTGAAAAGAAACAAGGATTTTTGGTCGGGAGAGTATGAGTGGAATCTTGCGGTTTGCTTGAATATGTACCCTTAAGACCAAGATTCTAGTTAAAAATTTTTGGGATTTGGTCAATCCTGAAGATGGCTGAGATTTATAGAACTTTGATCAATTTATTTGGCGGACAAAAATAGATACAAACAAAAGAAATGATATGATTTTATTACCAAAGAAATGATATGATTTGGAGATATGCTATGCACAATTTTGTTCCTTTAGGGCTTGTTCGGTCTAAGTATTTCGCCATGATATTGATATGAATAAAATTAATTAAGGCCCTCAAAATGCCATTTCAGTAGTAATTTACTTGATTAATTTGATCATTTTAGTTAATACTTCATGATATTAATTGATTTCTTACACCTTGACAATTACAGTAGGCCAATTCAAGGCTTAAGTCAATTGAGAGACTCTTATTATAGCCAACAGTTTCTTGAAAAAGAGAGAAAAAAAAAATAAAAAGGTCTATACATGATAACTTTAGTCCGAGAAATTTTGGTTAGTAAATACTTGAAATGTCCTAAAATTAATTTTAGAGATTAAATTTTAAAATATTTTAACTTATCTCAACTTATCAAAAAAAATATTTAATTAGATTATATTTCTTTTTTAAAATAATATATATTATCTTTTTAGAAAATATAATATTCATTTTTATTATTATCTATCAGACGATACAGATAACATATCGTAAAAAAACTACAAAATTGAAAAAGGTTTTCACTAGATTTTTCATAAAAGAGTTTATTATTGCTATTTCTATTTCTTGGTCTAGACAAACTAGAGACTCTATATTTGGAGAGTTAAATAGTTAGAAATCAATTTTGATTGGATTTCTGCACTACAAGAGGTAATTCTCAATTTATTGTTTTTTATACACTTGATCATGTAAAAAATGGTTTAATCCGTATTTTGCAAGAGTTGTGAAACACTGTTTGTTTAGTTTTTGAATTATAATTTTATGAATGATTATAATTTTATTTTGCTGTGTTTGTATGTTTTTGCAAACAGTGGTATCAGACTCACACTATTTTTCCATAATTAGTGTTTTATCCATTTTAACAATTAAAAAAATTAATTTTTGGGCTTTGAATAGCAAGTTTGGTAATATTGCTTGGAGAATGCATTATTTTATAAAATTAAATAAAAAGGATGAACAGTACTTATGAAGAGTGTCAAACAGTGTCTTTGAACAGTATAGTGCCAAACAACAGTACAGTATACAGTATTGTTAACAGTGCATGAATAGTGACGTGATTGGTAAAATAGAGAGAATTATATATTTTTATTTTTATTTTACGTAAATATTGCAATAAAATTAAATTTGATAAATTTGAATCGATTCACATTATTTGAAATAAGATTTCAAGAGAAATTTTAAATAATTTAATTGAAGAGTTTCAATTAAATTAAAAAGGCCCAAAATAGATCTATATAATTTAATTATTTATTTATTGTAATTGGGCATGTAGGATGATTATGGATTTAGGAAAACCAATATGATTGGATTTTAATTTTGGATTGTAATTTTATTTATTTAAATTTTGGGTGTGCGAACGCTAATTTTTTTGTAATCTCGCCTTGTATACTAAGAATAATTAATGTAATTTAGAGAAGTACATGATTATGGAAGCCCATAATTTTCTCAAAGAGTCAATGGGAGCTTGAAGACCGATGATTATATTTTTTTAGTAAATAGGATTACCTCAGACCTAGCCAAATCCTTGTTGCTAGAATTGAGCCTATAGATAATGATAATCTGAGTTTATTTAATTGTTTTAATATGTGTGTGTGTGTATATATATATATATAGATGCATGTGAAAAGTGAGACATAATAATTAAAGACAAAATCTTTCACTTAATATTAAGTTGAAATATGATATAATTTATGAAATTATATCATAGCTCTCCACTATACAAAATTATAAAAAGTTTTATGATTATATTATTGGCTATGAAAACATAAGAATAATATAAATTCATAAGAGATATTTTAATAATTTTATTAAACATGAGATGTTATATATATTAATTCTTAAGAAAAGTATATGAACTTAAGAAAATTAATAAAACATATATACATTTTCTGAACATTGGGTTGAACTTAACTATATATAATGGGCTAAGAATGACGTATAAACCTAAGGTCTAAAGTACTAGGATATAAGAGAACTAGATTGGATGATGCATGAGATACATAGAATAAGAGTTATTTATTAAAATTTTAATAATACTAAGATTAGCATATGAACTTGAGGTATGTTAAAATTTTATAATCTAATCACTCACTAGAAATCCTACCCAACAAGGATTTCTGCTACTCATTATGAAAGTGTGAGTAACAAAAAGGATTTCTATTACTCATTATGTAAGTGTGAGTAACACTAAATTAGTAAGAGTATCAATTTGATTCAAATACCAAAACCATATTGGAAGTTGCACATAATAGGTAACTAATTAATTATGTTATTTTTGCAGTTATTATGACAATATACAAAACAAGTAATCCAATTAGAGGCATACTAGATGTCAATAAGCTCACTCAGCCAAATTTTATGGAGTGGCTTAGAAACTTGAGAATTGTTCTCAATTTTGAGCGAATTGAGTATGTCCTTGATACTCCTGTTCCTAGTCTACCTAAAGGGGCGAGTGAAGTAGAGCAAATAACAGTTGAAAAGTGGAAGGATGATGATGCTCGAGCTACTTGTTATATCTTGGCCTCTATGAGTTTAGAACTCCAGAGGAAATATGATAAAATGTAAAGAGCTACCAATATAATTCTACATCTAAAGGAATTACATGGTGAGAGGAGCATGACTGCAGGATATAAGATATTTAAGAAATTGTTTAGGTCTAGAATGCTTGAGGGTGCTGATGTTGGAGCTCATTTTCTCAAAATGATTGAATACATTGAGGAACTTGAGAATTTAGACTTCAACATGGATGTTACTTTGTAGACGGATTTGATCCTTCAGTCACTTCTAGAATCCTTCTCACAGTTCATTGTGAATTTTCACATGAACAAGATAGAGTGTTCTCTACCTGAGCTTCTTAATATGCTGACCACAACAGATAGAGCAATGAAGGGTAAGGGAAAGGAGACTGTTTTTGTCCATAGTTCAACTTCTTGTTCCTTTAAAAAGGGAAAAGAAGAATAAGGGTACTCATTCTCTAAAACCTTCAAAGGAGTATCAAAAGACAAGGGTAAAGTCAAAGCAGCTGCTAAAGAAAAACGTTTCTTTTATAATAAGGATGGCCATTGGAAGAGAAATTGTGTAGAGTATCTTCATTCCTTAAATGTCAAGGGTAAGAAAAATGATGTGCCTTCAGAAGGTATACATATTTCTTGCTTTACAAATTCTTCTAATTGCTCATTATATTCTTAGATATTATACTCAGGTGCTTTATCTCACATGTACATTTATGCAGGATTTGGGAAGCAACAGAATCCTTGAAAATGATGAAATGGTCTTGAAGGTTAGGAATGGGGCAACAGTTGCTGCCAAGGCTATTGGTTCTGTAATACTTAGCTTGTCGTCCTTTCATTTTTTTAGTTTTAAATAATTTACTTGTAATTCTCAATGCTTATTGAAATGTTATTTCCATTTCTAGTTTGACTAAAGATGGTTATGTTTTTACATTTAAGAATAATGTTTGCAATATTCATTTTGGAAATAAATTTGTTGTAACACCCCTCATCCTTCCGTATATACCATCATAAACCAGACTAATAAGTAGTGTTACGGTTTACAAAACCAAATATCAAAACATTTGTAAATAATATAAAATACTATAACATTTTTCTTTTAAGTAGAATAAAATATAAAACAAGAATATATAGTTCTAAACTCACTTTCTATATTTCCTTATATATGAGTATTTAAAATTTTTTATTTTTTTTTACAACACTAATACCATAATAATAAAATACAAAAGAAAAGCCAACCCGCTCGGAATGGCTGCTGCTACTGCTTGGCTCCATATTGTAGAGTCCACTATCAGCGACTTTATATCTACAATGTTTGTCGTTTTTTCTTCACTTTAAACATGCGCGAGAGAAAAACAAACTCCCGCGCTGAGTTATACAACTCAGTGGTACAGTAATTTATAATATCAGTCATTTATAGAAAATATTAAATATAAAATTTTTCATCAATATCATAAACTCATAAAAATCTCTTGTCATGCTCATATACTAAATCATCATAGACTAATCACAAGGAAACAAGGGGTATATATCATTTCATGATCAAAGAAAATCCACCGGATCAGAGAAAATATGTGAATAAATTTTATCACATGGTCCCAGAAAACCCATCCGAACCGAATATATGTATCATACCACCACAGGAAACCCACCGGGCCGTAAAGTATAATACATGGTCACAGGAAATCTACCGGGCCAATAACCCTATTGACATGTCAATAACTCCCTAGACTGTCGTCTATGCTAATATATGAGCTAAAATATCAAATTTTTGTCAAATATGTATTTCCATAATAGTTCAAACTATTTTATCATATAAACTCATTTAAATCAAAACTTCATTAAAATCATATTTTAAACATTTAATGGCTAAAATTATAAATTACTGTACAGACCTCAACTTTCATGTGTTGATATCTGCCGGCTCTTTTCCCCAGTCCGCCTTTGGCTCCGGTCTCGTAATTGCGCCTGAACAACAATAATTTTTGATTAACTACAAAATCATTTTTATCATATTTTCTGTTGAAAATAAAACTTCCAACTACTTCCCACTCTCTCTCATATCGATATTATATTTCTCGTTACACTTGTTTGACGCATAATTTGAAATTTCGATCACCCAACACGCTTTCCGGTGTGACCAAAAATTTTCTAATATATTTTTTTTTACTTAAAAAATTTCTATTAATTCAATAAATGCTTTAAAATTTTCAAGTAAATTCCTATGATCTCTTTAGCCCATTTTCTTGTATTTTCCATCACCAATTTCACCAAAATAATATTCCATAATTTCCAATAAATTTTTCAATAATTAGGCCAAAAATTCACCAAAAATATTTCATTCATTTCAAAAATTATCTTCAACTTCCAAACACTCCATTTAACTCCATTTTCATCATTTTATGGCACAAATCCTTCAAAATAAATTTTCAAAAATTTGGCCATAATTATGGAAAATTTCTAAAACTTCCACAAAAATTCCCAAAAATTGTTTTCATCAATTTTTCACCATATCCATCTTCCTCAA
>CATIWF010246294.1:0-21378 GCA_949630135.1 Balakata baccata | reverse complement strand
TTTCAAAATAGACATTTAAAGTAAAATAGAGGAATTAAGTAGTAAATATTGTATGGTTACGGTTTTTGTTAACATTTCCTAGTTGAAAAGGCAGAGAGATCAGACAAATCAAAGTAGCAATTATAGTTCAAAAGAAAAAGAAAGCAATGGAAAAGTACTTACTCATGGAAGCAAATAATTTTTCTTAGGCTACCATCAAACCCACAGCGTCCACCACTGGCATTGCAGCTATTGCACTCCTCAAAATCAGGCCATGTCAAAGGAAACCCATCAGCCAAAGCATCAACAAGTTGAAACCTACTCGTACTACTATTCCCACTCATATTTAAGAAACCATAGCTTGCACTCGAAACCGGAACGCTGATTAAATCACATCCATTCGGTGTTAGCAAAGGGCTGATTCTCGGTGGATCGAATCGACTTCTATTCTCCCATAGATAAATCACATTCCCTTCAGTACAACTATAGTTACTCACCACCTTCTCAAGTATCTCCTGAGAAAGTTGCACCTCTCTCGAGCACCGAAACAAAGTAAGATTTACTGTCCAAGGCGGAAGGCTAAGCGGAGCTATATACTCCGCGCTAGACATTATAGAAAGATTACGTAAAGAGATGCAAGAACCAGACCTCAAGTCTTCGATGAGCTGAGTATCGACGACGGTGATCAATCTTTCTGATAAATAGAGGTGTTTCACTTGGTATAGCCTTCCAGAGAGGATGATCCCGGAGAGGGAGGAAGGTGCGGCTTCGCAGGCGATTTGGTAGCCTGGAAGGCCGCAGTCTTGAGGGCCTAAACCGAAGGTGAGGGAGGAAGAGAAAGGAAAAGGGAAGGTGAGATTACCGCAGTTGAAAGGAGAGCAGAAGTTGAAGTTTGAATGATCGTTGTTATTAAGGGATTGGTTGAATGTAGGGATGAAGAATAATAGAAAAGTGATATGACATAAAATGGTGGAAGCTGAAGAAGTTTTCATCACCATAGCTTTAGGGTTTGTGACTGCGAGAGGTTGGTTTTTTTGTATGGCTATGCAAATGGAAACGTAAGCGAATTATATTATTAATTTAAAACCATATATAAAAGACATGATTTTTTTTTTTGTTTTTTTGTTTTTTTTGACAATAATGGGTGCTTTTAATGACCATTTCATCCTATTATAATTTGTTAATTACAGTTTTTGCCCCTTTATGATTTCATATAACTTTATTATTATTATTATTATTATTATTATTATTATTATTATTATTATTATTATTATTATTATTATTTCAAAACTACTCCGAACATTTCATCTAATTTTCAATTAGACCACACCTATATTTTTTTTTTCAATTGTGTCCAACATGTTTTGAATGTTTTTCTTTTTCAATTATAAGCCTTCAACCAATTTTGTGTTAAATATGGACGGAATTAGAACATGAATGTCCAATGTGTATCCCACCAAAGCCAATTTGGTATAAAATCTGTCACTAAATATTTTCAAATTTGGCAATAAATTTTCCGCCACTAATAATTTTTTAATCTTTTGCAATGTTTTTATTTTTTATTTTTTGGAAAATCCGTCAGCAAATATTTGAATAATTTTAAAAAAATATTAATACAACAATTAAATTTATGGTCAAAAGAATGAATTGACACCACAAATAACAATAAAATGAATTTTTCAAAAAAAAAAAAAGAGATTAAATCGTGGTAAAAAATTCAATTTTTACAAACTTTTTTTTTAAAATTAATAAAAAAGCAAAAAATTTGTTTTATTTATATCACCACTTTTTTTACAGAAATTATTTATATCATTACTTAGAAGAAGAAAAAATAATTTAAGGAGTTAAAAATAGCAACATTTATTTATTTTCTCAAATTATTAAAACATTTTTAACGGATTTTCTTTACTAATATTAATTTTTGATTTCTAATAAAAATTTAAAAATAGAATTATCTTATAATCATATATTGAATTTTTTAACATGGTGGTAATTAAGAACAATTTATTGTAGTGTTAATTGTTGTGTTTTTTTTTAAGAGGGAAGGTATTATCAATAAATCAAAAATAGTCATATAACATCTATAATATACTTTCCGAATTCAGGGTTTTGAATCCGCTACTGATCTTAATACATGAAATGAAAGAAACTAACAACAATTCCATCATCTTGAGAAGTAAAGTACAAAGCCATGGCAGTCAAAATTTATGAAATGCAAGGGCTAATATATATATATATAGTCTGTCATGATATTGTTGCTCAATGACAACCAGTTAGTCATTCTTATTTCCACAAAATTAGTTTTCATGAATGCAGGAAACACATTAAAATATTGATTGTCTTTCAAATTACAGATAAGTTTTAATTTGGTCAAGTATCATTATTTTGCCTCATGTCAATCAACATGATCAACTAGTAGACTTGTTCATGACGGACTAACTGTTTTCTTTTTTGCCTTTTCTCTGTCCCTTAGCATTGCTGAGTCACCTTTCAAGACAACTATCCTTAGCATTATGGGTGGAAAATTCTTGTTAGTAGATTATATTCGGATCTTGTTATAGTCGTAACACAATAAGGATGAATTCATATACGATACGATAAATTAATTATGTCTAAAATTCAAATGCAAATATGATCCGCTTAATGAATGGATTAATATAACACGACTCATTTAATTTACAAATTAACTTATAACTTGAATTGAATAAGTATAACATAATTTAGTTAATATGCATGAGTTATTACGTGTCATGTTAAAAGTGTTAACCTAATACAATACGTATTATTAATGAGTTAAATATTTTTTTTTTGTTGGCAGGTTAATCTGCAACACTACATAATAGTTTTCTTACGATTATCATCAGGTTTTTAACATAATTATAACATGAACACGATAACATTAACCCTAACTCATAAATTTCATATTAAGTTTCTACCATATTACTATATAGTATTCATTATTGTCACCCCTGCTTAGCATTTCTTATAATGTAAATATATTTCAATGTTAATTTATATTAGTTCCAATTTCAAATTTTGATTTATAAAAAAAATCCGTGTAAATAATGGGACGACTTTACTTTCATATATATATATATATTAAATTCTTACTACGACTAATATCTGAATTAACTTCTTTCTAATTAATTATCACTAAATATTTTCCTTGATATATATCAATAAATATGTGCCCGAAAAACAGACATATAAACATTAATTATTTTTTATCTATTATATCCTTATTTAATTAAAAGACCTTTATTTTTTCAGATATGTACAATAATAATTGGTGAAGATCTAAAGATAATTTAATATTTTATCTACTCCTTCCATTCTTTTTTATCTGAATATCTGTTGTGTAATAGGATAAATGTATAAATAGTACCAAAATTTATTACTTTATTACAAATTAGTATCAAAACTTTTAATTGTTGTAAATTCATACTAAAATTTTTTGAAATATTACAATCTAGTATCCAAATCAAAATTCTAATTAAAAAAAATGATGTGGCATATTGATCAGTTGATGTGGCTTATTAACAAACTGACACATCATTTTGTTTGATTAGAATTTTGACTTGGATACCATATTATAATATTTATGAAAGTTTTTGTACCAATCTACACCAACTAAAAGTTTTAATACTAATTTGTAATGAAGTGACAAATTTTAGTATCATTTATATATTTATCCCGCTGTACAATAAAATAAAATTTATTTCATTCTAATTGACATTTTACATTATCAATAAAAATTTCTAATTTTATCCCTACCTTAGTTTTCGTATAGGTGTTATCTATCAATGAAAGTTTTCTTTAATAATTACTTTTAGGCTATATTTGGATCGACGGATTTTAAACAATTAATGGATTTAGGCTAAATTCATCGTTTGACTACTTAAAAAATATAAAAATCTTTCATCCATCAAAATCATTCATTTTTTTTTGTATTTCATTTCCCACCTCATAGGTAGAAAAATCTAAAATCCACTATTTTTTATCAATGAGAGATTCTTACCATATTTTTTTATTCCAATATTTTTTCTAATAAATTTATAATATTCCAACACTATCCTTAATCATAAAAAAAGTAAAAATCATTTTTCTAATTTTTTATCAATGAGAGATTCTTGCCATATTTTTTTATTCTAAGATTTTTACTAATAAATTTATAATATTCCAACACTATCTTTAATCATAAAAAAAGCAAAAATCATTTTTCTAACTAATTGCTTTATTATTATTATTATTATTATTATTATTATTATGCATTAAATTATTAATAAAAAATATTTTATTATGAGAGAGGACTATTAACTTTATTTTTTTTAATTATTTTTTAACTCTTAAAATAATTAATTTTATTTTTTTAATTTTTAAATATATAGTGGAATTGATTGTATATGCTTAATAATAATAAATTCTCAATATTTAATAATAGTTAAAATTGAAAATTCATTGTTAAATCCATATATTGTAATATTTTTTTTAAAATTTCTTAGGTAAAATTTTAGAATTTATTCCTATGGCTCCACTTTCCATTTTGTTATATGAAATGCCAATGATCTAGAAAGAATCATGGAGTCTGTAAAAAATTTGAACATATATTACTAACAAACTTTATTACTTTCTTTCCTAGTTGGTAATACAGATAACTAATAGTTATCAAGTATATTAAAAGCAATATATTTTTGCATATATGAAACTATGCTCTTTTACACTCTACACTTATAATTTTGCTTATTGCACTTTTTTTCACTATATTTTTATATTTAAACTTATATAATATGATCATCGTTTACTATTAGCTTTTTCATTTGGCTATTCATTGAAATATATTTATTTTTGTATATTCGAAATTTATGCATTATGTACCTTTTTTTGTACTATACACTTTTTTTTTATTGCACTTTTTCCACAGTATTTTAATATTTGAACTTATATAATATGATCATCTTTTATTATTAGCTCTCTTTTTTTTTCCACACTTATATATAATATAATTTTTTTTACTATTAGCTCTCGTTTGGTTACTTATAGAAATATATTTTGGTTTATCATATAATGATTTTAAATATTTGAATGTTTAGTTAAAGTTGCTTTCTATAATGCTTTTTATATGTATAAGAACTAATATTGTAGGAGAAATATTTGATATATTTAGAATTATATAATATATCTAACTTTTATTGTTATTTTATATAATAAACATTTGATCATTTATATTTTAGTTATTGTTGGCCTCTCCTTGTATTAAATCCTGGCTCCACCATGATTAAATGACATTCTTAATTTTTATAAAAATATCTTAAACAACGGACGTAAGAGAATATATTTTAAATATATTTTTTAATTACTATCTAAAAAGTTTAAATGACATTTATTTAGAAACGGAGGAATATTCGACAGGAGTTGATATGTATACACGAAAAGGCCACTAGTTTTTCGTGGGCCTCTGAACATATAAAAAATATCCCTCGGTTTGACAAACAGTACCTTTGTTTTTTTGGGTGTAGCAGGGCGACCTGGAACTGTCAACTGATATTGTTGGAAAAAGACAACATGGTTATAGCTGGGAACCCAGCCAACGATTTGTATGACTAATTGACTCCATGAATCATGTGATGGGCCCCGGCTTGTCGGCGTGAAATACTATAACTAGCTGCTCAGGTAGGCTTCAAAATTTCTTGCTATATATTTAATTGATTATGACCCAATTATGAATGGAAACATTTTCAATCCCTCACCTCTCAAGTCTTAATGACATTGGCCCCTACCAATTTTCGTAATGTCCATTTCATTTCAACCAATTCAACAATCTTCACCTTACTTGAAGGGGAGCTCACAAACCATTCTTACTATTATTAACAGTAGAAAATTAAGAGAAGAATAGGGCTTGCTGCCGACGAATATATTGCCACCGGCGACAACCGCGCAAACTACATTTTTTTATGGGCTTTATATATAGTGATAGGGCAGAGGATTCGTCTTTTAAGGGGAGAAAAGATTGTCGATTTTTATTTGGGGGAAAAAAAAAAGAGTTGAAGAAAAAGAGAGGGGAGGAAGATGTGAGTGGCGGCTACAAGTGAGGAAGTAGAAGGTGAGAAGTTACAAGGTACTACTTGGTTTTGAAAATGACATATTAAAACGATGTCGTTTTAGGTGCATGAAAAAATTGTTAAATAACCAAGGGGAGAGTCAAACCTATGCCATTTCATGATTTAAGAGGACAAAAAAAAAAAATTATTTCCTTCGATTTCATCAAAGTTTGGTCATCATAATTTGAAAATACACGCTAACTCAAGTTTATTACTACTGCTAAATTCAATATTTGATGTTTTTAGCAAAAACTAATTAGCTTACCTAATTAATAAATTTGACAAGATGAGCCAACTATGTTTTAAATAATAGTTTTACATATTATATCTGTATCAAAATTTGTATAACTAAATCGAACCGTATCAACTATCAACATTGTAAATTTTAAAAAAATAATTTACGATAAATTTTTCATATCATATTAATATCAATATCGAAATCAAATGTTGCAATACATAACATATCCAAAGATATTTAAAATCATGGACCCAATCAACTTGAGATAAGTGTGATGGAATTACATATAGATATCTTCGAGAGAGCTTCGCTCTTGCGGAGTTCATGCGACCAAAGATAATGATAGATTTGACCCCATAAGTTTCTGTTCAATGCATGTCCATATTTTAAAAGAGGGCATAAGGGCATTTTCTGTACGTTTCAATTGTCCAAATTAATCATTTTGTTTTTAATTCATATTACCTCTTTTTATTTTTTATTTATAAAAAATTGCATGTAATCCTCTAATATTGATATGGTAAGAAAAAAATATTTAATTTACTCATTAGTGTCACCAATATCAATGGAGCACATGTTTTTACAAATTTTATGGAACACACACAAGGCCACCAGTATACAATACTCCTCCAAAAATTAGTTTATGCAGTCACCACAATAGAAAAAATATAAGAACGTTGTTCATCCTCTCATTATCTCATCAAATGTTTGCAAGGGCAAATAAATAGCAAAATCAGCCAATAACAAGCTGCCCATTTGTGAAAAATTATGTTCCTACTTGCGTAATGCTTGCAATCTATTTTCTTGGGTTAGCCATCAAGAATGGAACAAGAAAACAGCCACAAACCATTTAAGTATATTAAGTGTCCACCTGCCACCGAGGTGGTTATTAAGGAGGCGGAATATTGAAAGATTGAAGCAACTATTGTAACGGCATATGATTTACAAAGACGTAATGAACAAAGGACAGGACGAACAGAGAATTCTCACCTAAATCAAGCTATAAGAATGATATGCCTTCATTGTTGATCCGACATTGAACAGTTCGAATTAGTAGAATCAAGCTTAATCACTCTGGTATTATAAGATCCACAGAACCCGCACTTGTGATACAGCCAATGGAATCGTGCTGCCCCCTTCTTCTCACAGTCATTGCACAGTATATCCTGAATTACAGAAACTCTGTTTTTCATATTGTTCAAAGAACAAACAAGTGCAGAAAACAGCAAAATTTACCTGACAGCGATCCCGATATTCTTCTGGAAGCTCCTCAGAAGCCAACAGTGCATCAAGCATTCCGAAGTAAACCTGAACAACAAGAACGGAAGCCTTCTGAGCAATCTCATAAAATGTTCTTTATTTAAACCTCAAGATAAGTAAGGTTGTTGCTTTCAGGTTACCCAAAAAAAATAAAGCATGATTCATTTATATTTCGTCAACATTCTAACTGAAGAATTATTTGTTCATTGAGAAAGGGAAAAAGGCTCTATAAAATCGTTTGCAATTCTAACCTTTCATTATATAGAACACCCAACAATTTTGCATAACAGATGATTTCAATACCATGAATTGCATAATCCTTTAAATTCCAGACATTAATATAACGAGCCAAAGCTTACAGATCCTTTTACATCTTGTAGGCCAAAACAATTCTGCTGTGTGGAGAGTAAGATATATATATATATTAAAAAAACAAGGTTTAAAACGTTTTCTCAACAGAGTGAGTGGAAGAGAGGGCAGGATAAATCCTTGGGAGATACACTTTCAAAAGCAAGTTCTGGACAACTTTTAACCTAGTCAACAAAGCAAATTCCAGAGGATAGAAATAGCGTGATAAAAATAAGACAACTTTCTATAATGTCACTATAAAGTAGAAAAGGCTTATGGAAATTACAATCATCATAATTCCATAATTTCCTTTGTCATTAATAATATAGCTTAATTACACAAGCGCCGTTCCAGCTCGCAAAACTTCAAAGAAGTTCACAGAACCTTAGTTTCAACACAAGGCCAGCAGGAAAAATCCATAAAATATGAAGAGAAAATTGAAATAACAAATGCTTTTTGAGTATCTAAATTTCAATAAATTTTGAAATAAATTTTCTTTTAAAATAAAATAAAAAAGAAACTAGAGTCTGGGAAATATGCCTCCACTAATGACACTCAATAACAGCATCAAGATGAGTAGGTTGAAAGATGCAATAGATCTTACCGACATATCTCCCAAAGATTTGCTACAAATTGGGCAAATGTAGTGGCTGCAAGTATACGCCTGTTATTCCAAAAAATTGCTGATATTAAAAAGAATACTTGATCAAAAAATAAAAAGAATAAAAAATCAATAACCAAAGCAAAACCTTGGCAAAGAATAGACCTGAAAGCAATTTGAATGCATGAAATGGCCGCAAGGAAGAGCTTTAACGCTTAAACTTGATGTGAACAAAAAGTCACAGCAGATTGGGCAATTTATCTCCATTCCTTTCTCTCGGCATTTGTGATCCACCAACTTCATTGCCAGGCAGCTATTACACTTCATGCAATGAAAGAAGTCAACACCAAGTCCACTTCCAACACGGCATAAATTGCAAGAAGGGCAGTGATACACATTCCTGATATAAATTCAAGTAAGCAGGAAAATGATTAGTAAGAGATCTAGTTCAATAAGAGCTATTCACATAGTTACAGGATCAACCTTTATGCCACGCAGATTAAACCTAGCACGTCTTTACCATGGTTCAAAAAAAAAACTAAAATAAAAGGCATCATTGCATTGCTTGCTTCCAGTTTGTTACTCCAGACACTATGTTTCCACATAATGTGGGATACCACACAGCTAACTCCAGACAGAGCCTTTTAACATAAATGCCAAATCCAATTCAGAGAAAGTGCAAGCATGAATTTGTTAAGAAATACAAGATTGCCCGATGACTGAAAATATGCCATGTTATTCATCCAAAGCTGGTAATTCACCCAATAATTTGTTTAGTATGTAACAACCTTTTCTTTTAAACGCTATAGCCACAATAAATTGAAAAGAAGAAGGTGCCCATACCTTTCATCATCAAAAAATTTACAGATACTGCAAAAGTACTTTGCCATTGAGAAACCGCCACAAGAGGGTGTATTGCAAACTTGTCCAACAGGCTGAATTTTCAGGCACCGCATGCACATCATTTCAGTTGTAGCCTTCCTAGAAGTACAAATATAATTCAAATTTATATCCAACCAAAAGATCGATATGCTAAAGAGTGAAAAAAAAAAAATTACCTATCCATTGAGTGGTCACTGACTTTGTCATGGCAGAACCTGCATGTGAATAACTTGCCACAGCAGGCAGCACGGAGTTTACAATTTCGTTTGTAATGCTCACACCCATATTCTTGTTTCTCCAAATCACAAAATGATGGATAACATCCAAGTAAGTCTTCGCTGTTTGAACATTCACCAGATCTCGCTTGAAGTGACTTCTGCTGAGCAGCTATCCAGCGACTAACAAAATCATATATTAATCAGGGTATATTGAAGAATGATAGTCCTAAAAACTGCAGCCTAAAAACAACATGAACATACCTGGTCATTAGATTTTGAATGAGATATGATTTCCTTCTTGGATCAAGAGATGAATCTCGAGAAACTTTTCTTATCTCTGCTTCAAGTTCATTTTGATTCATGCGAAAAATCTCCTTCCAGCCAGGCTTAAATGTATGATCATTGGAATTGAGGCTTCCCTCAATATCAGTGCCTAAATGTCAAAAGATGGAAAAAAACACATAAAGAGATCTCCATAATGTTAATTTATTGGACATTAAAAAATGCTTTTTTTCGGTAGCAACAGTCCTGCATTTATCTCAAAATTGCAGCCAAATTAACAATGTTGTTGCACACGGAATAAAATAATCAGCAATATCAGAAGAATCATGGACCTAGTGATATACAGCTCTCTGATTTTGTCATTTGTGAAGTTGCAGTGGAAGTACCCTCCCACCATTCATTAAGCCATTCACTAAACATGGTGTTTTTGGTTGCATTTTTCAGTGTGTCCATCATTTTGTTCTGCTCTTCCTGAGTAAGAGCAGATGTTACCCATGGCAACATTGATTGAAGCACCTCTGCACCTGTAGTACCAATTATTCGACCAACAATTTTGTCCTGTTCCTCCACTGAAAAATGCATGTCGAATAAAGGCCACAACTCAAGTTCTTCCCGAAAAACATGTTGATCCAGAGTCACTCTTATGGACTTGCACATGCCTTGAAGCTTTGTTGCAAGCTCATTATACATTCTAAGAACATCACTATGATCCGAAGCACCAACATGATTTCTAGTTAACCCATCAGAAAGGTCCATACTTTTCAAGCATTCTTGAAGTTGTGTAAGCTCAGAAAGTGCAGACGAAATATCTTCAAATAGTTTCTCTTCCTGTTTGTGGTCCAGAGTATAAGAGTGGCTAACATTATGAAGTGTTTCCTTAGATTCTAATGCTGGAAACACTATATCATCCTCTGCATTACTGTGAGCTCTATACAAACCCCACAATAGATGAAATCTACCAGTAAACTGCCGAAGCAAAGTATCATTACAATCATTTAGTTTTCCAGATTCAACATCCAGATATTCCAAGTCTTTGCAGATGGCTTTATGAAATTTAAATATGTTATCAATTGGGCGTGAGGTGCAACCAGTGTCAGTAGGACTAACATCGGTTTCCCAATTAAAAAGACTAGAGTTAAGGGAGGGAGCAGAAGGACTAAAAGACAAGGAACGCAGAGATTTTGCTGCAGCAAGATGATTAATTCTTAGATTACTGCTATTCACCCCCAAACCAGGGACACAGCACGACTTATTACTCAAAGATGATTTGGAAATATCAACAGCCCTTACAAAGTGACAAGCACCATTATCTTCCTCCAACACTAAGTTCCCACGCTTGAGTAGCCTTCTGCTGTCATCTGCTTCAGCTGCTTGGTCAAAAGCAGACACTTCCTTAATAGATAACATAGGGTTGCACTTACAGAATGATTGTTTGGTATCCTCCTGAGTTTCCATCAAAATGCTAACAGGACAACACCCAATGGCACCTGAAGACAAACAAATGTTCCTAGAACGACCTTTGCAAGCCCAACCAGAAAAAAGTGTAACCAATGCAGAATCTGAAGCAGGAGCTGCATTGTATCACTTGAGTTAGAAATTGATGGAAACAGACAACTTGAAGCATAGAAAATGCACCTGATATCAGTATATATAATAAATACTGAGAGAGGGAAAATTTAAGAAATTAATATTGAACCTGCCATGTACATGTTCTGAAGAAAGGACTTTGCTTCTTCTTCACTAAGCCTTCCAACCAACCATGGTAAGACACATTCAATCAATTTCAAGGGCATCACGCATAAGCTTTGATAAAGAAGTTCACGTTGCCTTTTGGCACTAAAATGCTTTCGTGCAAGTGGGAGAACCTATTAATTCACATATGACGTATCTGTTAGTTAGATAGTAGAGGCCAGCAATAGAAATTTGATTTTGATTTCAAGAATAAATGCTGAAGAATACATAGACAGTATAGCACAAAGACTATGTAGTTAAGAATAAAGAAACGGGGGTTCAAGCAAATGCCATCAATACAAATGAGATGCATCAGACGACATATAACAACAGCAATGTACTCACCTGAGCTTCCTCATTTTGGAAGTGTTTCTGTATAGAGTCCATGATATGATCAGCTTGCAAGCATAATTTTGCATAAAATTCAGTAAGAAATTCATTGTCTCCAGCACTCTGAATACTTTCTATGAGACATCTGAGTTTGTCAAACTGAATTTCTTCTTCTGCATGCTCCTGGGCGAAAGAAAGTTCTGCACCTATAGCAGGGAATATAACTTTGTCCTCAGCAATACTGCAGTCAAGAGAGACAACAGAAGGCCATTTAATAAAGGTAAACCGTCATACCGTAAAAAAGAGACATTTTACAACTCTTACATTCCTCTTAAGTCACAACATTACAAGGAAAGAGCAAGACCTTCAAAACTATAAAAATGTAGAACTAAAGCCCATAAAGGCACAGAGCATAAATAACAGAGATCCGTCTTCATTCAACTGCCCTCAAATGTTAATAACCATGGTTCATGGAAATTTGAAAGCTCAAGATATAATTGTTTTGCTTACTTGAACATTACTAAGCTTAAAATGCTTTTTTATTATTATTTTTTATTTCACAGATCGCAAACATTATTTTTTTAATAAGTGATCTTAGTTTAAAAAGAAAAGAGCTTTTTTAAAAATAATATTGTTTGTTTTCATTATTAAAAAATAATAATAATCATGTTTAGATTGTTTATTAAGTGAATTTTTTGTAAGTTTTACACTTATTTTATTTTTAACTCATTAAATATGTTAAATTTGTGAACAAATGTAATAAATTAGAATAGCTAAATTGCCAAAAAAAATCGGACTTTCAGAATTGTATCAAAAATAAACTGTATTTTCAATTTTTCAATTGAATGAACGAACTATTAATAATTTATCAATTTAGATATTCTAACCAATTTTATAGAAATAATTGCTAACGTGTCTCAATTTTCCAATGAGTTAACTACTTAGTCAATGTCATTACTATTGAAATATTCACATTATCTTGCCTGTAAACAAATAAAATGCTTTTGAAGCATTGATGAGTCAAATTTTTAGTCAGTAAAAAAAATATTTTCCTCCAAAAGTTCAAACAAGACAATAATTTTTTCTACAAAATTGGCTAGAATGTCTAACTTAGTAAAATATTAAAAGTTTATAAGACAATTCTGGTTTCAGAACAAAGCGCATGGCAGGAGGTAAAAATTCATGCACCAGCCTATACTATCGAGGACTTATCTCCTAAATGACAATATATGCCTACAAAGAAAAGCACATCAAATCGACTGCTATTGAAACATAAAATTTGCTCCATTTGGACTGATATGTTCATTTGAGGAGAGCAAAAAAAATCAGAAAAGCACAGAAAATCCTACCTGTGAAATATGCAAACTTCAGCAATGAAGTGCAGCCTCTTGTTGAATGCAGATAGATCAGAAAAATCTCCAGAAAGTTGAATCTTCCTTGCTGCCTCAGCTATATCAATCAACTCTCTTCTTATCGCAGCATGCCAAAGCAGAATTTCATCTATAGGATGTAATAAACTTGAATTGACCATATCACAAGGTAGCTCCATATATTTCCTTTTGCCAACTTTAGAAGATCCACATGCACAAAGCATTTTCTTGCTCCGACAATTTAAGGCTTGTGGACCTGAATCTTGATAGCAGATGGCAGAATCATCTTCACAACTCATACACATTTCAGAAAATTTTGCACCTTCCATCCAGGCGAAAATTACCTTCATTAAAGAACTAAACATCAGTCTAATTTCTTTTTCAATTTCTTTTTTTCTTTTCCTTCTAATCTTCTTTATTTCTTTCTTTCTTTCCTTAGGAGCCCATTCAAAACGTAACACACCCCAAAAATGCCCTCACCTGGCGAATAAGTTTCTCTTTCGGGATAATCTTGCACAAACACTTATGCATATCTTGATATTCATCAAATGATATAGAGGAAGAAAGCCAAGGAAGAAACTCTGCCATCATATTAACAGGAATGCTGCATAAAAACTGCCACACCAATGAAGCCTGCTCTTCGAACAAAAACTTCTCAATAAGCAAAGGGAAGACCTGTCACATTCAACCACAGGCTGGTAAATTTCAAATTTGTTTTCAGTCAACATTGCAAACTATAGTCGATTATTTGCCAAAAATAGCAGCCAAGGTATGGAGGCTGCAATGATATGAACTGTTGGAAACTTAAAGCACATTATTGACTTTCAACTTCAACCTGAGATGTCAGAGTTTTTCAACGTGGAAAAATATGAATGAACTACGCACAATATTGTCAACACTGTATTATTCATACAGCAATCTTCCCTTGAGCACTGCAAGAAAAAGCATACACCATTCCGTGAAACTTTAATTGTTCTGTTAAATGTACATTTTTAAAGAACTCCAAGGTTAATTTTGCCATTTTATAAGGCGAAAGGCGCACAATGGCACTAATGGCTCATATCGCCTGAGACGCAAGGCAAAGCGCGCAACACAATAATAAACATGTAAAAAAGAGGTAATAAAAGTAAAATATAGTCCTATAAATAGCTAGAAGTCCTAATCCTAGAGTAATACTATTATACTATAGTAGAAATCCTAAAGCATTTTTCATTACTAATTTACTATAAGTTTATAATTATGGTATTGGTTCTACATTCCTAATCTCTTACTAAATATTAATTATAATCATCACATCAGTCATCACTCATCAACACTAAGCTTTATGTAGTTTTCTTCTTCTTCTTCTTCTTCTTCTTCTTCTTCTTCTTTTTTCTATTTTTTTAATTTTTTTTATTTTTTTTTTTTGTGAAATAATCAACTGTGAGTAAACCCCACATAACCTACTTTAAGTGTATGATAAAGGGTTGAAATTGTTTTGTCTTAAAAGACCAAAAAAATATGATAAAAACCCTAAATATTAAAGAGGCGTGCCTCACTTGTGCCTCACCCAAAGGCACACGCCTTTGTGACTTCGCCTGCCTTTGGGCTTTTGAGGCGCCTTGGCTTGCGCCTCGTGCACCTTGCGCCTAAGGTGCGCCATTGACAATTATTAGAAGTTCAAAAAAGCAGAATCAAATAAGTATTATTGTGTTGAATGTTTAAGAACTAACAGATTTCTGTAAGCGGTTTGTTCCATCAAGTATATAGATATTATTTGTTAAACATGTTAAAGTGTTGAATTCTCTTGGTTGTTTAGCAAATGCAAATGTTCATACTCAAAATTTTCATGTGAATAACAAATAATATTATATTCATGTCCACCGAACAATTCTATCTTGACTTTCAAAAAACAGAATCAAAATGTACTGACCTTAAATACATTCCTTATTAAACCTTAAAAATAGCATTTACTATAATCCACAACATGGAGAGTAGGGACCTTCATAAATACATAAAGATCAATTGGTTCAAACTCAGAATTTTCATGTGGATACAAATAATATTATATTCATGTCAACCTAAACAATTCTATCCCGACTTGACAAACAAAAACAAAATATACAGATCTTAAATGCAATCCCTAGTAAAACTTAAAAATAGTGTTTACTATAACCCACAGCATGGAAAGTAACGACCCTCATAAATACATAAAGATCAATAAAGCATCTCCAGTTAAGTGTTTATCCTGATTTCGAGCAACCAAAAAGATATGGAATAATACTGTCCTCCAGTGGAGGTAAAAAATAATAGCTCATGGTCATAACAAGGAATTCTAAACATGTCAAACTTAAAAATCTTGGGAATCACAAATTACAAAATTCATATGTTGCTCAAATCTATAATGAGAACACTGCAAAGCTGTTAGAGCATTAATAAAACAAACAAGTACCTGGGTCTCTTCCTTGGACATATGCTGGCTAATTGATGTTTGAAGAGCTCCAGTACGAGAAGCCAACTCTCGGCGATAGCTTTCTTCATTTTGTTTATTAGAATTCAAAAGCTCGAATAGTTGATCAAAAAGAACATTTTCTCCCTCATGTTCAAGAGAGTACGTCCGTGCCACATTTTTCACA
This sequence comes from Balakata baccata, assembly GCA_949630135.1. Classification (NCBI taxonomy): domain Eukaryota; kingdom Viridiplantae; phylum Streptophyta; class Magnoliopsida; order Malpighiales; family Euphorbiaceae; genus Balakata; species Balakata baccata. The sequence continues at coordinate 5,429 of CATIWF010246294.1, read as the reverse complement.
CGTATATCAAGAGCTGGAAAGATAACCTAAAATTAAAAAATACCACATTGTCGAAATCTTCCAGTAATGCTTACAAGCAAAACGAAAACGTACAAGTAAACCATCTTCTAGCACCATGTTTGGGGGATGAAAAAAACATTTGACATAAGTTGCCAGGCATGATTTTCTCTCTAGAAAATGGGTGACAAGGATCTTAAAAATCCAAGTGAAAATGTCAAGGTTGCCTTTTGATTTTAGTTCTTAAATGCAATTGTGAAGTTATTTAACAGGATGGAGAAAAAGAGTCATTTTAGCCAAGCTATCTTAAAAAGGGTTGACAATTCCAAATCCTACAAAATGAATATACCAGAAACATACACCTTTGTTACCAAATAATAATTACTAATCTCTAACCAGCAGGACTAAATATGGAAATCCTCCTACTATTACCAACAGTGTACATTGATTTTGAATTTGAGGCATCTGAATCTGATACTTGATATCTTCAAAACCTACTGTATGGCAACAATATCCCCCAAGAAACACACGTTTTCAAGGATCTAGTGAATCCACCACCATGTACAATAAGAAGGCAGTGTATTGATCTGCCATAAAACATTCTACTGTTTAAGGATTGGCAGTTAGCACCCCCTTGATTGTGATTGAAAAAAAACCTTTTGCACCAGAAAGAAGATTAAGGTTTTATTAGTCGTGGTTTCTGCAGAAATTGATATCTTAACTTGGAAAGTAGCACAAAACTTATGCTTTCACTGCCTATTAGTCCTTTCTTTCTTCTGAGCGAATTAAACAAACAATCTTTACAGCAGGCACTGATCCTTCCATCGCTTAGCAAGCAACACCTAAATATCTTATTTAACATAAGAAATTATGACAATGCAATAAATTAAACAAATTAGTGCAAACATTTCAGCAAATAATAATAAGATGCCAGAAGAGACAGACAGATAACAATTCAGTTAGGCAAATTCATATCTACCTCAAAAAGTTATGTCCATCCAATGCAGCAACAAAAAAATGCATTGTGTTTGAGGCTGATAACGCAAATTACACAGCTTTGAAATTATCCTAGAGCCTCGACATCGATAAATCTAAAAGGCCAAAAAAGTCTCAACAAACAGCAAAACCTAACTTACCTCATCTTCAGCATTGCAGTGATGCTTATATATCGCGCGAAAAAATTTATACCTCTGAAGCAACGGCTTTATATCACCACCAATAGTGGCAAAAGCCATGGCGGCGCAGTGAAGGCCATCGAGCTCGGACCGAATAGCTTTATGGAAGAAGAGAAATATAAGGATTGGAGATTTAAGAGCCGAATTTTTAACACAAGTTTTGGAAGGCGTAGAAGGATCTATGGAGTTAAGGGGCCCTGCCATTACAGCCACACCTCCTGCTCCTCCGTCCACGGCTGAAAATGGCTTTGCCATTCAAGGAAATCCAAGATAACGATCAAAAAAGTTATTTCAGATTCGTACTATATCTTTATTTCCAATGCTCTGTGTTTTGGATTATAATTTTCCTAAATATACTATATATTAATGTCAGTGTTCTCACCTTCTTTCTCTAGAGAAGGGGAAAGAACAAGAAGGTTCATCGAGGCAGAGAAATGGAGAAAGCGGCGACGAATTATATAGCCAGCTATCGTTTTGCTCTTTTAGCCGGTCTAACATTCCCTCCGTTTCCTTTATTTTCCTACCCTTTTATTTTGGAGAAATTACTATTTATGCTGAGATTTAATCCATTAAAATTTAAAAATTATATGATTTTTTTTATTAAATTTTTTATTATCAAGATGCTATATTATAGTAAAATAAGAAATTAAAAATTATTATTTATTCTTATAGAGTTTGAGTTATTGTACTAGTACCGTTTTAAATTGAATCTATTGTATTATCCTATAAAGTTTAATACATTATATTAATACTTCTGAACAAAGAGAATTTACATTCTAATTAACGGTAAATATTTTAAAATTTAACAAAATAACTACATAATTTAATAAAAATAAAATAGAACGAGCAAATTATATAATTTTTAAATCATATAATTTTTAAATCCTAAAGAAATACTAATATATTATATTAATTTTAGAGAATAAATAATAATTTTTTATTTTAATTTATCATATCATACTATATATAAAATTGGAAATAACAGGATCAGATAAATTTTTGAAAAACTAACTTAATTGTATTTATTAATTGGATTAATTTTATTATTTAATAATTTAATTTATTACTTAATAGTATTAATAATTTATTTATTAGAAAATTTAATTATATTTAAACTATATAACTATATTTTATATTATTCTTATATTTTATATTATTACGTTGCGGACTTCTTTTTTGCCTCTAAGTTTTTTTATCAACCAATTAAATTTTTACCTGTGACAGTAATTAATGTGGCACCTAATTATATTACTTGAGACAATATTGAGTTACATGGAATGTGAATTTTCTTAGAGGGTTTTTCAAAATAAAACTTGGTTAATCGTTTTCTTTTGAAAAAAAAAAAATTATTGAGCGTTAATCAAACAATTGACTACCGAATATTTAACTCGATTAAAAATTACTGCCATAAAATCCAATACAAGACATAATCGAAAACTGAAAGTGAAATTTTTGGGCTACATATAGATAAAATTTTTGAGTTCATAGTCACTAAAGAAAACTGATATTTGTATTAAATTTAATAAAAAAAATTAGGAAGGTACAGTAAATAAAAACAATTATAGTATATTATCATTTAAAGTACAACAATAATGATTTTTACTAACATATTATATTTATATAATGATAAGTCCAAATTAAATTACAACTATATATGTAATGTATAATATAAATTTCAAAATACTGAATACAATTTTTATAAATTATTTGAGAAGTTTAATGATTTTTATATAGTTCAATAATTAATTTATTTTAATCATATACTTATCGAGTTATATTTTTAAAATTTACGTGTATAGTATAATATAAAATATAATTAATAACTATTAATATTTAAATTAAACTTGACTTAATTATATGCTATTTAAAAGTAACTAAATAAGTTTTATGGACAAAATTATTATCATTATTATTTATTTAATAATAATATGTCCAATTATTGAAAATCACGTGCACATAGATGATTGGAAATAAGGAGAGAAACAAAATGACTGTAAAATACTTACTATCTCTATTCTATGTATAACTCATAATAATGGACAAATTAGTAATTTTCAAATGAGTTATAATACGATACCAAATTAATAATTTGAATGCATGAGTACAAACAAAATACTGTAAAGTAATATTAAAATTGAGATAAATAAGAATCTTTTATTTACTATAAATAAAATACTATAAAATATTAATATGAAATTTAAGATAAACATGTATTTTTATAAGAGTTGGAGCAGAGAGAACTTGAGAAAATGACCGTAAAATACTTACTACCTTTATTTTATATATGACTCTTAATAATAGATAAATTAATAATTTGGGAATAAGATAAAATAGCCATAAATTATTTGCTACCTTTATTTTATATATGACTAATACTATTATCTTATATAAACATGCATTCATATAATTCATTATGAATAAAATATCATAATATAATGAAATAAATTATATAAAAACCAAATTGTAATCAATGACGAGTCCAATATCTAATAATTTATATAAAAAATTAGATAATTAATATAAAAAAGAAAGAATAAAAAAAATATTAAGAAGACACAGTGAAAAAAAATAACAATAGCATATTGTTATTCAAAGTATAACAACAATAGTTTTCACCGATATATTGAATTTATATAATGGTAAGTCTAAACGAATTAAATTACAACTATGCACATAATGTATAACATGAATTTTAAAATACTGAGTACAATTCTTATAAGTTATTTTTGAGAAATTATAATTTCTTAATAATTTTTATATAGTTCAATAATTAATTTATTTTAATAATTATACCTAAGGAGTTAAGTTTTTAAAATTTATGTGCATAATACAATACAATTTACTTTTATATAAAATATAATTAACAACCATTAGTATCATATCATTTATCAAAAAATCAATATTTACATATAATTAATTTATTGCAATCGAGATTCCAAATAAGAAAGAAAAATTGTATAAAAACCAAATAATGATTAATGATAATTCTAATATCTAATGTTATTGAAAAACTAGTATTTATAAATTAGAATATTAGATAAGAATTTATACATCACATAATTTCCCTGAACCATGTTTATAAATCAGATGGAACATTCAACCGGATAGATGATTAAAAGTCACGGTTGGATCGGTTCAACCAAATTTAATGAGCTTTCTAAATTTTTGAAGATAAATTTACACCATTAACATTTATATCAAAAGAGAGATGATGTGCTATTAGTTTTTAAAAAGTTTATTTATCGATCAAATTAAAATTTCACGAGAATTATCAATAATTTGTTTCATTTAGAATTACATGTATTCAACATAATATAAAAAATAACAAGTCAATCATAAATCTAATATGAATCCCATCATATAAAAACCCTACTCGCTCACTCTCTCAATGGTTATTTTCTTTTTCTTTTTTTTTAGTATGAGAAATGTCTCGAATTGGAGGACTTTTAAGGAAAGATAAAATCTCTTATAGCGTTGGAGCCATTGCCCTTATTCATTTCTTTTAAATTTAATTATTTCTAAATGTTGATGGACAATTCTCTAGTATTCTCTTCACTAAAAGGAATGTGTTCAATTAGAATTTAAAAGATTTAATAGATTCAAAAAGTCAAATAGTATTCAATTATGATTTATAAAAACTCTATAAAAGTCAGAAAATATTTAATTAAAATTTCTAAAGACTTAAAAAAAGTATATAAAAGTAATGTAATATTCAATTATGATTTATAAAAACTCTACAGAAGTAAGATGTTATTTAAAAAGTCGACTTTTATAAACATAAAACTTTTAAAGAATTTTCATATAATTTTATAAATATACAATTTTTACAAAATTCTTTCACTCTCTCACGAAGATTTCAACCGAATTTTTCATAGAATCTATAAAAATTATTAATAAATTTATAAATTTTGTAAAAATTATTAAAAATCTATAAACTTTCCAAAAATTATTAATTTAAAAAAATCTATAAATATTTTTTAAAATCCTAATTAAATACACCTCTGTAAAGTGAAATTGAATTATATCGGTTGCTGACTTTTTAATATTGTCGTCGATAGAATAATATGAGGCCTAAAAGGATTTAACTTTTTTGATTTTAATTTCAATAGTTTCTAATTGTGCATATCATGTTTAAAAATTAGAAAGAAAATTGAGTTTCCTTGTCCATTTTAAGAAATAATAAAAAAATTTCATAATATAGAAAATTGAGTTTCATTGTTAATTCGCCTCACACTTGGAATCAATGAGGAAGAGGTG